>CAEGAD010036104.1:0-124787 GCA_903067055.1 Poeciliopsis paucimaculata | reverse complement strand
TGGTAGATCTGGGCCTCTATTGCTCTGGTGTTTAGGGCCTGTTCCTGGGCGGCCAGGATGAGGGCCTCTGTGCTGTCTTTGAGTCCAGCTTTTTCCAGCCATTGGTAGGATTTACTGATATCAGCCACCTCGGTTATTTGCTGGTGGAACATCCCATGTAGGGGCTTGTCCTCCCATGATGGTACCTCCAGCACCTCAACCTCCGTTCCCCGTTGTCTGAGACATTCACTGACATTCACTATATAATATATATATATATATATATATAAAACTGTAGCTTCACAGTTTAGTTAAGACCAGAATTTCCCAATAATTTCCATCAGATAAATCCCATGAGACAGGTATAATGTCTGTAAATCACAATGAAACCTGGTTTAGGAAGACTGTTTTGGTAGCACCTTCACCTTTTGCACCCAAATCTTTAGTAGAATATTCCAGAATGTGATTAGTTTTCAGCTCTACAGAGGATTTACAGTTCAGTTGTTTATGCCACCAAAACACATTTTTGTAAATCCAAAGAAACAAGACTAGAAAGAAACACCTGGAATATTTATTATCCGAAATGTTTTGCTCTTCTCTGGGAATGCCCGGGAGTCTCTGGAGAGTTTCACTGTGCAGATGGATACCTTGCTGCCCCTTCCTCATTCTCAGATGGTTGGTTGTTTGATAAAACGTATTTTTCTTGCAGGCACAATTTTGCGAAAGCTTCCGAGGAAAGTGGATGTCTTGGAAGGTGAAAATGCCGCCTTTTGTGTTGAAGTGGAAAAAGAAGAGATGGACATACATTGGTACAAAGATGGCATCGAGCTGCGTGAAACGCATCAGACCATCCTGAAGTCCTTTGGTCGAACTCACATCCTGGTTTTTGTCAACACAATGCCCCAAGACTCTGGCCTTGTGACCTTCCTCGTTGGCCGGTCCAAGACTTCGTCTCAGTTAAGAGTGAAAGGTTTGTTCCAGTACTTTGAAAAGCCCAACATTTACCAGCGTTATGGTTTTTAAAACCTTACTGTTTTGTTTCTAGCGGCCCGACATTGTCCTCCAAGTTGTCCGGTAGGAGTTCAGATCAACACGGAGCGCGCTAACGCCGCTCTCCTCTCCTGGGTTCCCGCCCCGGATTCACGGAAGAACCCTCCGTCTGGTTATGTGCTTGAGCGACAGGAAGTAGGCACTGGTTCGCAGGAGTGGCTGCAGTGTCTGACCACTGACTCTGCAACCTCAGTGGAGATCCTCGGCGACAGTGTCCCATGTGAAGCAGATTATCGCTTTCGCATTTGTAGTGTAAATAAATATGGTAAAAGCAACAATATTGAGTTCCCCAGAACTGTTCATTTAGGTAATCAAGCTGCAATAACCAATTCTTTTTTCACTGATTGCTAAAAAGTGTTTTAATAAAGTAATTTTTGTCTGCAGTTCCTGTTGCCAGAATTCAGGCTCCTTTACAGGACGCCTTGGTGCCAGAGGGACAAGATGCTCTTTTCACTATCGAGCTTTCTGCGTCGGTGATTGGTACGTGGTTCTTAAATGGTACTCAGCTTCAAGACGATGAGCGTTATTCCCTCCGCCGGTCAAGGACACACCAGTCTCTTCGAATCCGAGGCGTACGCGATGCGGACAACGGCGCGGAGATTACATTCATTGCCTATGGCATCCGAGATTCTGCCGCTCTGTACATTCAAGGTATGTTTATTTTATAACTTTATAGCATTAAAGACCGCGCTAAGACTCTACAGGTGCCAAAAGATAACCTGGAATGGTAGTTAATGAGAGATTGAAGGAACAGGCATGATGGGTATTTTGGAAAATTTGAAAAGGGTTAAATTTAAGTGACAGTAAAGTCAAAGAATGAGATTCGAGGGACGGGGTGTATTTCAGGAGAATTTGACTCCTGAATTTGACTCAATTGGGGACCAAAGTCAACATAAGCAACATTTGTTTTATTTCCTGTGATTCTCTTTCTCTCTCTGCTCTGAGCCAAACCAATAAACCCTTTGAGCAACCTGTTCCCCTCCTGGCCTGTGGGGGCGCTGCACCAAGAACCACTGAAGGAAATGATTCAAAAACCTCTGAAGACACTGAGAGCAGCTTCCTTCAAAATGTAAACAAAAATCAAGTGGCATCAGATTTTAGGGGTCGTAGAATCGTTCTTCTGTCTTTTACAAAATATCACAAGCCATTTCTCCCGCTAATGCTAGGCTAGTGCTTACATTTACCCAGAATACCCTGCACTGTAGTCCACTTCCTGCTTTTGGAGCAGTCACCAGTCTGCTTGGTGTTGACTTATGAATTCAAACCGCACCAGACTTCAGAACTGAAACCGAGGTTTGTAGGCAGACCAGAGTTTGGTTTTTAGTTGCCATCAGAGTTCGATTAGCATTCACACCTCTCCAAACGAACCAAACTTTCCACGCAAACAAACTACAATTCAATTATAGCGGACTAAACCAGGCTGGTGTGAATGCACCTGTAAAAACCATGATATATGTGGGAATGTAAAGGAACAATAGGAAGAGCGTGATAGAGGCTTTCAGAACTGGAACAATGTAGGAATAAAGAGGAAATGATTTAATGGAAACAGTTGGTAATAACAGAAATGTGTTTTCCTAAAATCTACAGCTCCACTTGTGAAATTTTCACCTCTGTCTGAAATGGATCGAAATAAGTTTGTGGAAGTTGGCAACCCCATTGTGCTCTACTGTGAGCTCTCTGATCCCGCCGCTCCGGTGCACTGGTACAAGAACGGTGTCGAGTTACAAACTATGGAAGGTCTTCATATTCAGTCCGAGGGAACAATGAGACGAATTGTCATCCAGGCTGCAGACTTCTCGCATTCAGGAGTCTACTGCTGTGATGCCATTGACGATGTAATCAGGTTCAACGTGGAAGTCGAGGGTAAGAGGCTGTAATTTCTGTTCAGATCTCTTTTATAAAATCAAAATTTTTTGTGCCGTTTTTACAATCTACTGTTCCTTTCTTATATACTCTTATATAACATATTATTGCATGTTATTGTTTACTTCCGGAAATCACCAACACCCGCACAAAAAGACAATTATTTTACTTGCTATCCAATTAATTAATTGAAGCCTGGGGATGTAGGTGTTATTAATTTAATGCAGAACGCCACAGCAAAGGAAAACCATTGAAGAAAACTCAAACCCTTTTTCTCGCAGGTTGGCTACATTACACACAGACTCTTTGACAACTGTTAACAACACCAGTACATGTTTCAGGATTCAACACCAAAAAACACTCAAACACATAGAACAGAGCATTCAGTGTTACATTTTTATGATAATTTTACGATTATTAATAAGTGATGGCTGTGGTAGATTAGCTACCGCTGCTATTAGCTAAGCTAACACAGTAGATTAGCTAATTTAAACATCTGTTCTATGGATGATCTGTCAGTGTTGATGTTTTAGTTTGCCTTTAAAAGTGTTTAAAAAGTGAACCGAATTCTGCAACACACCTACGTGTTAAGGTTGTCAAAGTCAAGCTAGCATAACTGAACTACTTCCCTACCCCTCATTTTTTTTCTTGAAATTGAAGGAGAGGGAATTAGTAGCAAAACACTGCATCCCTTTTTCTTTTACATATAACTCGCAGATTTAAGATTTAGCGTGCCATGCAGATAACAGCTAAAACCAGTGCTACTCGTTGTTAGCTAGCAGTTTTTTGGCCTCCAGCAGATAGGGCTGGGAACTTGTGTAAAGTTTGGGAGCTTTAGAAACAAGATATCCGTTTCTAAAGCTCCCACAACCTAACCGATGATTTCTCAATCTCCATAGCCCCACCTGTGAGGTTTTCCACGATTCCAGATGCTGAAAGGAGCAAAAGCATCCAAGCAGACGGGCCGTTTGTTTTACAGTGTGAGCTCTCAGATCCCTCTGCCCAAGTGTACTGGTACAAAGATGGATCAAAGCTCCACCCTCAAACCGGAGTCGATGTTAAAGCCGAAGGCTTATGGAGGAAACTGGTTGTCCATTCAGCAGAAGTCGCTCACTCCGGCTTGTACTGCTGCAAGACGAAAGGCGACGCCGTCACCTTCAGTGTGGAGATCACAGGTGATTTCTTTATCCGCAACATATGAAACATTAACAAGCGCCTTTTCAGCAAAGCAACTAAACTCTGATGATACTGTTGTGTGTTGTCTGATGTTTTGCTCTTCTTGCCATTGAATGTGCTGCAACATTTTATCCTTCAGCCTGTTAGCGATTAAGCTGTCTGGAATTAGATTATAAATAATAACCTAAATAGCTAACATCAAGTTGACTGAAGGTTGTCATAAATTTTAAACATATCTGTAGCTCCACCTATGAAGTTCTCAGCTATCCCTGAGGAAATGAAGACCAAGTTGATCGAAGCTGGCAGCCCTATAGTTCTCCAGTGTGTGGTGTCGGACCCCGAGGCCCAGGTTTGCTGGTTCAAGGAAGAAATGAAGCTCATTTCCAGCTCTGGATTAGAAATCCATTCAGTGGGCAACACAAGAACCTTAGTTATTCAGTCTGCAGAGGTGGCCCACTCTGGTGTATACAGATGTGCCACTGACGATGATACCGTGGAATTTCAAGTGGAGATCAAAGGTGACTTTTCACTTCTTTTCTTAAGTGTTGATATCGTAACCACCACCTCCTCTCAAGGTGCCACTAACTACCCCTGCTTCAGAACTATGTGGTTTGATGGCTGCTTCATTCGCACAACCGAACAGAAATGTTAACGATTGTTTATTGTCACTTGCTGTGTAACTGCTGTGGCTTTCTCTCAACTCCAAGTCTCCGAGGCCCTTTTTATCTTCTGCACAGTAGCTGTCTGTTTGAAAGGTGTGTGTTTCCACAGCCTTGGGTTTATTTAGTTGTCCTGAATTCCCAATGATAGCTCTACCTGTGACACACTCTACTATCTTTGACGCTGAGAGAGGAGGGTCCCTTGAAGTGGGCAACCCTTTGAAGGTGGAATGTGAGGCTGCGGCCTCCTCTGTCCCCGTCTGCTGGAATAAAGATGGTAAAAAGCTCGACCCGCAAAAGGGTTGGGGTATACAAAGTAACGGCACACCGCCGGGACCCGTTATCCCACCCCCTGAGCTCTTGCCCTCAGGGCAATACTGCTGCCAAACCACTGAGGCCACTGTCCACGTCTCTGTGGATGATAAAGGTGATATATTTTTTACAGTTGTTTTATTATTACAGCAAATCTTAAAGCTTCATAGACACTAGATATGACTAACACTTACATGCATTTCTGTACCTGTTTATGTGATGCCGTGTCTAAAGGTGTGTGTGTCTGAAAGGTGTTGTAAAATAATCTCTACTTACAGAATGAAGATTTGTGTTTAGTATATAAAAGCCATGCTATTTTTCACTGAGTTTGAGATTTGACTGATTCCTCCAAAGTTCAGCTTTTCTTCAGTCCAGTTATATTTTGAATCACTATCTTTAGCTGCAACATTGCCGCCCTACCAGGAGGTCGGAGGGTTGCAGACACTCGAAGCAACCCGTCCAATTGAACCAGTGGCTGAAAGCTCAGACCCTGCAAGCCAGGTGTCATGGCTGAGAGATTCACAATCCTATTCAAGCAGACAATTTGGTTTTGAAATGGGAGACATCAAGGAGACCCTTGTTATCGAACCAATTCATTCTTCAAACTCTGGAGCATACTATTGTGCAACAGCAGATGACGTGGCCAAATTAATAGTAGTAAATCAAGGTGATTTTTCTCATTTGTAAATGTTTTATATATATATATATATTTTTACATATATATATATATATATATATATATATATATATATATGTATATATAGTTCCAATTCTCTGTGCATCTTTGAAAGGCTGTCTTTACGTAGAAATAAAGACGGTAAGCACTGAATTTATTCCCTAATGATTGTTTGTAGTGTCCCCTCCGACATACGTACTTGACCCTGACGAGAAGCCCAGGTCAGCCGAAGAGCAATATCCAATTGTTCAGCAATTTGAGATTTCGGATCCCGTTGCTAAAGCTTGCTGGTACAAAGATGGAACCCAGATTTATCCTAAAAGAGAACCCGGCACCAAAGAGCACAGCCAGATCTTGGCCCTTGTGTCCCAACACTTGTCTGACGATGGCGGGTTCGGGTGTGACACGTCCGATGGCGTGCCGTTAAGAGAGGACGTGAAAGGTGGAGTCTCTGCACATTTAAGACTCAAGAATTTAGTTACATGCGTGAAGCTTTCACCCACCTCATTGTTTTCTCTTTGGCTTTGTCCGAACAGCAGAGCAGTGTCACTCGCGTGACCTGGTTGGTGAGGTAGCTGATGCATCAGCCCAATACTCTGTGGAAGTCAAAGGTGATTTGATCTTTTAAAATCAGTCATCCATGTTAACCCAGCCCATACATGCCACTAACCGTAGTGGTGTATTTCACTGCTAGCTCAGTCACGTGAGCCATCTGTAAATCTTTTTTCCTTTAGAAAACAGCTTTTTATCACACTTTCATCCCTGATATTAGGTCATTTTACTGATCTTTTTGGCTCTTAATCAAAGACGTGTTTTTTGTGTAGATGTGTAGCTGCTTTTCTTACTAATCTCTGTGTTGTGTTTGTCACTTCATTCTTCATTTTAACAGTCATCTTTGCTTACAACTTGCAACTCTTAAAGTCCATCTTTTGTCCTATTCATCTCAAGATCCTGTCATTCACATTGCTGCCCTGAACCTCTGCCTGTTGCAATGACAACAAAGTCTTTTCCTAAGAGAACTAAATAATTCCCTTTTTTAGGTTTAAAGGAATTAGTATTGATGGCATGACAGGAGGCGTTGTAAGGGAGACATGTTGTTTACTTTAAGACCGATCCTGGTCGATCTTCTTGATTGTCTTTGCAATGGATTATCCCATAACTTCATGCTAACCCCCACTGCTGTAAAATATGTTGTGAGAGGAAATAATGAGAACACCAACAACTGAAAACCTTTCTCTGTGTACACCACAATGCTTATAGCTACATCGCCAGGGCTCTCTTCTGACCAAGAAAGGAACAAGTCTACGGAAGAGGCTTACTCTGACCAAGATACCCAGCCGTCCCCACAATGCAATTCTGGCACCTTCACTGGAAATGGGGGAGATGAAGTTCACGTTGAGTATCCACCAACCTCTCAGCCAACATATGGATTCACATCTCACTGCAAAACCATGAAATCCCACTTTAGGCCAATACAAGCTGAATTTAACTTGGAGGATCCTGTCCCAACAATGCAGATTAACCACTTTGAAAAGAAAATAACCAATCAACTAAAGCCAGGTAACCTCCATAAGGCTGTAAAAACCTTGACGGGGAAAGAATCAAACACCATACAGGCTTCAACAGACCAACCTGACACGTTTTGTGCAGCCTTAGAAACTGGTCCTCATCAGCAGAAGGAATGGTTTGAGCGCTTAAAAGGTTCAACTGTAAAACCAGAGGAGGGCTCAAAATCCACACAGACAACTACTGTCCAGTCAGACAGAGACTATGGGTCCAAACAAATACCATCTGCTCTTCCTGAAAAGCTCCTAGATTGCTCGCCGTCTGGGAACGTCCTCTTTTTGAGGCCAAACGAATGTTTAAGGACATCAACTCAACAGCCAGAGGAGCTAAAACGAGCCAAACAGTCATCAGTTGCATCGTCAGAGGATTTGTTGTCCTCAGGTTTGTGTCCAAATAACGAGGCAGAAGTTTTCCAGCCTGAACATCTGACGTCAAATACATTTGTCAAATTGGACACATTTAATTACACCGGACAGACTGTATCCAACCTTCCAGAGTTGCTGTGTCTGTCAAATAAGGAAAAAACTGTCCAACAGAATCATCATCAGAACCTGGAGCCCGTAGAGGACAAAATGGACCAGTCAAAGCACCATGGAGAAAGTTCCACCATTTGCTTTCCAGGTCTTTATGACACCAAGAAGACATGGACACAATCCCAGTCAGAGAGGAATTATCTGTCGAGAACACATGACAGTCACTGGGGTGACAATGTCTCTGCTAATAAGGTGGATGTTGAAGGTGATTTCAACGGTTAGCATTAAACAAACAATAGATGGACACAATGTTGACATTGTGTAAGCCCGAGATTGCTTTTTGCAATCTTTGACATTTTGAAAACTTTGCATTTACTCACCTGACTTTGTCTATACTAAAACTTTAGTAGTTAAATACTCTGAGCTTGGGTGATCTAGAGGAAATCATAGAAACGAAGAAAAGAATATACATTTAAGTTATAAAACCTAACTCTAAATGGCTAGCTACAGTCTAACCAAAGAACCGTTCTGTTTCAATGACTAATATCGATGAACATATCTTTGAATTTTCTTTAACGTCAGAATATTTTTGGCACGACTAATCTTTGAACCTTTGCTCTTGATATATTATAACAAATACCTTGTTTTAGTCATTAATAGTGATGACACTCTCTCTTGATGTTACCTCAAGCATCCCCAACTCTGCCAGTGAGAATCAAAACTCTTCAAGAGGCTGAAAGGAACAAGGCTGTTGAAGTTGGTGAACCCGTTGAGCTACGATGTGAGATCTCGGATCCCAAAGCTCCAGTAACTTGGGTAAAGGATGGATCAAAACTATCTGAAGAATTTGGGCAAAACCTGCTCACTGAGGGATCCGTGAGAACGCTGGCTTTCCAATCAGCGACGCCGTCTCATGCAGGAATTTACATCTGCAAGACATCACATGATGCAGTGCAGTTTTATGTGGATGTGAAAGGTGATCGTTCATTTATTATGCACATTTTAATGAGGAAACATAAAAATTGTTCTTAATTTGTTCCTGATAGCATTGATTATCTGTAAAATTATACAAATTTGGCACATGATATGAACTGTAAAACCAAGCTTTGTTCAGTAATATATAGCAGAAATATTATTCTGAACCAGATAAATTGTTTAGCAGTGATTATTTAAAAAAACACAGTGGGCCGCTGCCTGTATGCGGTTCAGTATTTGGCAACGTAATTCCATTTCTAAAGATTTTCTGTGGGGCGTATCTTAAAGATTTAAAAGAAAATACAGCTCTGAAAGCTGAAATACCTCGACACAAAAGTAGTTGGCACAATATCTACCGGCTGGTGTTCGCAAAGCAGACAGTCGAGGAGTCGCATTCATTTCCTTGTCATTGATTGTCTAAACCCACAAGAATAAAGATAAGGAACTTAAAACTTTCCCTAAATCACTGTTCTTGACTTTATGAGCTTGCTGTCTGCTACTAGTGTTTCTCAGTTCCTGTCCTCAGGAAACATTTTCCCTGCATGTTTCAGATGTTTGTCTTTGCCACAACACCTGATTCATGGCCTGTTAATCAACCACTGATTGAAGTCAGAAGGGAAAGACCTAAAACATGCAGAACCTGGAGGACTAGGTTACAAATATTAATGAAAAAGACATTATAATTTACATTACATCATTACATCAGTCAAAACAGCTGAACAGTTTAGTGAAAGTTTGATAATAATGTAATATTAGGTAATATCATGTAATTATCAGAGGAATAATCAGAAAATTGCCTGAGAGTTTTCTGAGGGTGCCAGAATAGATAACCGTGTAAGATACCACTCCTTGTGACATTTCTGTCACTTTTTAAAGCAAACTTTTACTCCCAAATTATTGACCATGTCCTTCCAAATCATAATGTCTTCAGTTCAGCATATATCTGATCTGATGTCAGACGCTCCAGATGCTGCCAGGCTGCAACATTCCTGCCTCTCTTGATTGCCCAGATGTCGACACAAATTAGAATATTTTTAACTTTAAGGCAAGGAGGCATGATTGGTGGCGTGCCGTGTGAACGCACCCGGAGGTTTCTAATAATTACTCTCTGGACCTGATGGATTCAACAAGCATGGCTGGGAGGAACTGCAGTGTCTGAGCAGTGGGTTGCTTTAGGACTTCAGAGATGAGCATTGGTCCTAGGGACTGATGACGGCTCAATCTTAGAGATAAAGTGTTCATCAGTGAGTGCTTGAAAGAGCTGCTGATCCTGCGCAGCAAAAAGACTCACCTTCTGGCCTTTCAGGTGCCTGTTGGGGGGTTTCTGGTCATGTCAGCAGGAGACCAGGAATAAGATGAAGGGATGAAACATTTCATCTGGCCTCCAATACCTGACGTGAAAAATCAGTGGAAAAGATGGATGGATGTTAGCTAATTTGATAAAGACATGATATTACCCTACTATTTTGTCAAGAGTTACCAATTTCTGAGATTATTACTTTTAGTTTGATACAATGCACTGCACATATGTTGTGATTCAATCAGATCAGTGCACCTTATTGACTAATTTTATTCTACATTCAATCCTGTAGTTCCTCCTCTGACATTTGCAGCTTTATCTGAGGCTGAGCAGAAAATGACAATAGTAGCCGGCGCTCCCATAGCGCTGCAGTGCGCGCTGTCAGACCCCTCCGGACAAGTCAGTTGGTACAAGGATGGAAGAAAGCTCCTAGCTCAAAGTGGAGTAGCCATCCAGTCCCAGGGAAATGTGAGAAGTCTGGTTGTGCCGTCCGCTGAGCGAGCTCATACTGGTGTGTACCGGTGCGAGTCAAAGGATGATGACATCCAGTTCTCTGTGGAAGTAAAAGGTGACGCACAAAACACCTGACAGTGCTTCTAGCTCTAACACTGAGTGCTCATCTTAATGGAGTTTTATCACTTAACATAAAATTGTTTTAATATTCTGCTTCTTTAATACACAAAGGAAGATTCGTGTTACATCTAATCACAATATTTCTAAATGAAATACCTTTAAAACCTTAACACAATAATTCAAGAGCTTTACTTTCCTAATATCTCTGCCATTCTCCTTTCTGAGTATCAATATCTACTGTATTAAAGTTTCTTGCTTCTTATTCTTTGATATACTAAACACACCTGTGGAAGAAAAGAGTATGAAACATTTGCAGCTTACCTCTAATCTCTGTTGTGAACAAAGTGCGACGTTGGAGTTGCCGCCTGATTCGGCCTTCTTGGTTTTCCTCTTCTAGATACTCTTTGGTTTTTGTCTTTCTGTTGAATATTTGTTATGTCTAATATGCTTTGTGAGAAATGTTTGTCTTGTGCTAGCTCTGTTGATGAACTCAAGATAAAGTCTAGTGTTTCAAAGACTCTTGTATTACTTCAATAAGTTGCATTAATTAAGTTGAATATTTACTCTTTCCTTTTGGGATATCCCAAAACTGTAGGGCTACCTGTGAAGTTCTCAAAGCTGCAAGAGAAGGACAGGAACAGATCCGTTGGAGAGGGTAAACCTCTTGCCCTTAGCTGTGAACTCTCTCATGACCCCTTGGCTCATGTCGACTGGTACAAAGACGGGATGAAACTTGGGTCTTGGGACAAAGTGGAAATGAAATCAGATGGTCTGACAAGGACCCTAATGATCCCATTGGCTGAAAGCATTCATGCTGGTATCTATGAATGCTCGACATCAGAGGACAGCATTACCTTTAAAGTGGACGTAAAAGGTGATTGCTTATTGATGTGTCTGTGAAGGGATTGCTTAGTCTGCATGGTGCAAGTGTCCTTTGCCTCAAATGGTCTTGAGAAAGTGACTGGCTGAAATGAGTGTTTTGTGAATTTATCTCTTGTTTATGCCTGTCATTCTCCTCTTGTAGGCCAATCACCAAGGATTATGGCAACTCCACTTTCAGAAAAATACAAGCTGGTTAGAATCGGTTCTCCAATATTCCTGCAGTGTGAGGCGTCAGACCCTGCTGCTCAGGTTTCCTGGTTTAAAGATGAGCTGGAGCTTTTCTCCAAAACAGGCCTTGATATGAAAAGAGACGGCACCCTGAGGAAGTTAATCATTCACTCAGCGAAGGTCTCTGATTCTGGCCTCTACAGCTGTAGGCTCGCTGATGAGGTTGTGACCTTTCACGTGGACATTGAAGGTGATTTTCTGGAACTTATTTCTAACTCATCTATCATAATAATAAGCGATTTGGGAAAGTTGCATCTTTGCATAAGTTGAAACTAATCAAGTCCATCAAAAAATGGACAAACTTTGCAAACACTTAAGGCTCGCACATACTTTATCCGAAGTGCACAATCGGCTCTCATTGTCATCTGCCTCTCCTTTTCCACAGCAGGCCTGGGTCAAACTGTTTCTGCAGAGTCCTGCATGAAGTGTTGCAGGATTGGTCAGAAGTCTGCGGCCAATCAATCAATCAATCAATCAATCAATCATCAATGTCCGTATTTCCCTTCAGCTCCTCTGCTTCCACTATCCAGTTTCTGTCTCTGCAGAAGACACGAATACTTTTAAGGAACATTCATCAGATGCGGTTTTATTATAAGCCTGGCGGGCCACCAGACTGAGTTTGTTTGGTTATTCTAAACAGAGTTTTTTTGTACACCACTACCAGTGACAGTAAAGACGAATGGAGCTTTACTGTCATAGCTATAAACCTGACATCAGCTATAGGTTTATAGTGGCCTCATATTCCACTATTTCCAAATTATCATGGCTGATTTTGCACCTCCAAATTTTCAAAACTTTTAACATTTTCAATATAAAAACTTGGTGGGTTGCTGGTGAATTGACTATCCCACCAGGCTTGGTAGGTTTTCTGTGGGAAACCTTGTTTATCTGCACACATCTGCTAAATATCAGTGCAAACCGTCAAAGGGATGTAAAGTTTGCAGAAGTGGGTGGGTTGTTCCCCAAGTGGTCCTTAACCACGTCGACCGTTCAGCTTCGGATGAAGTATGGCAGACTCTTAAGGCAAACCAAAAATATGAACCACGCAACTTTAAAACAAAAACTATGTAAGCTTAACAAATCTCATAATATCCACAGCTACTCCTGTGAGGTTCTCAGAGCTACCAGAGGTTGCAAGAAGTAAATTTGTAGGAGCAGGCTGCCCAGTTAAGCTGCAGCGTGAAGTCTCAGAGACAGCTGCTCAAGTTCACTGGGATAAAGATGGAGAACGGCTTCTGGAAACCAGTGAAAAACTGAGGAAACTGGTGATTCAATCAGCAGAAGTCAGGCACTCTGGGTTGTACAGCTGTGAGGCTACAGATAACCATATTCAATTCAAGGTGGATGTTGCAGGTGATCTAAGTATTTTGAGCTTTGTGAGAGTAACTAACTTTTAATTCTTCCCTGACCAAGAAGCAAAATGAATTTACAACTCTAACTACTAATGATTAATAAACCATGTCAACATAGAAATAATTGACCATGATGAAGTATTTAAAGCTTCAGTGGTTTCCTGCTGACCAAAAACAGGTTCTATGTTCTTTGAGTAAGTAAGTAGATAATCTACCTGGTGAGAACAAATACAGACACGTTACTGTATTTGTTCTCACAAACAAATACAGTAGAATGTTGGCTTTTCAAATGGTTTCAAACTGTTTTTCTACTTTAACGTACAAGTGGACTTTCTGTCAGTGATGAGTCACAGATAAATGCACGTCCAGCCCTTTAGATGTCTTCAACCAACTCTCTTCTAAACTGTACATCAAACCTAGATTAAATCAAAATGTGATGCTTTTATTTTGAAAGGTGTCATCTTTGATTTCCTCCCAGAGCTCTGGATATGAACCCTGACCCTAACCCTAACCCTCCTGCAGTGCAGATTTAGCTGACGTCACTCGCTCGTGTCTCACCGTTTGTTTTGAAGAAGATAATAAATATAGATATAAAATTTAAGTTTTCAGTGCAGCGGCTCATCTTTAGGTGCTCAAATGTGTCTAAAAAACATAATATTTTCATAATTAAATACATGGGGAAAACTGTTTAGACAATGGTCCAACGATTGGCCATAAAATTGCGCATATTGAAAGAATGATAATACATTTGCTAAATGGAAACAAACCAATTTAGAAAAAAAACATTTTTTTATTAAAAGTTTTTGTTTAGGTTGTTTTTCAGCCGTATAAACACGGAAACGCTTTTTTCACATCGTATGAGTCACGTGATCATCAACCGGATGTTAGGAAGAGACGAAGACGACAGGAAGTAGGAGGACAATGGGTTTTTTTTCAGACAATAGCAGCATTCCCATTAGCCGAAAAATTGTGTAAATTGAAATTACAAAAATAAATCTGCTTAGTGGAAATGTGCCAATTATTAGTCAAATAAATTTCACATCACACGAGTCACAGCAACATGTTACTACTGGCGGAAACAACGAGGAAGGAGACAGGAAGGAGGAGGACGGTTTTTGTATTTTCCAGACAATGTGCAGATGGCTCCACCAGAGCTCTCAGAGCCTCATGCAGTTCAGGAAACGGTCTGCGTCATTCTAACCTGTTGAATCCATCGTTCTTCGATAAAATGGCCGACTACAGTTTCCCCAAAACGCCGCGCGCGTTTCTGCTCCGACGTGTCCTCTGAACGAGTTTACATCCGGCGCTGCGTTTTTTGTAAATGGCCAAGTTTATTCATATGAGATTTTCAAACTTATTTAATGTAAACATTGCAATTGCAAAATTGGGTTTTTTCTAATGTAGACAAAGTTTTGCACATTTGTAGGAAACACAGATATGTACTGTTGTTCACGCGGCGCTTTGGAAAATGAATGGCTTCAGCTGAAGGTCTTTGGGTTTTCAGGGCTGCATTTCATGGCCTTAGTGTTGGTATTTCTGGTTTAGACTTTAGCCTCTTTTATGTAAATCTGCTCTGTCTGACAAGCAGACGCAGAAATATCAGCACTAACATGTTTGTGAGAACCTGACTCACTTTGAACTGGCTCCAATAACCTTTAACCTCTCAGCCAACTCTGTTGTGTTTCCTGATACATATTGATCTCACTTAGCCAATCACTGCGCCACCAGTCTCACTGCTGTCTGGTTGTTGCTCAGTGAACATGAAGTCCTATAGCATGAGTTTGATTCTCAGCTGTTTCAGAGGCTGACAGGAGCGAATCTGTTGAGGCAGGAAACCCGATCAGAGTGCATGGTGAGATCTCAGACCCTGCAGTCCAAACCTGCTGGTATGAGGACGAGATAGAATCGAGCTTAGAGGTCCAGTCAAAGCCCGATAAGGGCGCTCTGGTCATGGAGTCGTCCCTGTCATCATGCTCTGGGGTGTATGAATGTAAGGCTGATGACGGTGATAAAGATTTCAAGGTGAAAGGTGATATGCTCAGCTTTTTCTTGGCAAGTTATCAGTTTGTACATCTTCATGGCCTTTAATATGTAAGAAGCAAATCATGATCATTCTCATAAACACCATAACAGATTTTATTCCATTAAAGCTGCAGTATGTAACTTTTACCAAACATTTATTTATTTACATATTTGTTGAATTTGTTGCTAAACTATAATATTGTCATTTTGAGACTATTTTTAAGCAATAGAAGAGTAATATCGGTTAAAAATAATAATAATGCAAGATCAATAAACTTTAAATTTTAGTGAACATTTAACACATGAACTGGAAAACATTTCAGAAATCCAACAGAAACAGCAAATAAAATTAATTATGAAGTCTTTGTAAAGAAAATTATCCTTCAAAATAAGGTTTAGTAGAGACTGAAGACTTTTATCATCCAGTTTAGATAGAAAGAGAAAAACAATAAATCAATACCAATGGAAATTATTGCGGTGTTTTAATTTATCAATTGATTTATTGTTTTTTGCTACATGCCTGGATATGAGACAGGTAACCTGTGGAAAAACCGAGCTCCTTTTCCCAGTGCTAACTAGAAATAACCAATCAGAGCCAGGGGGCGGGGCTTAATGTTGTCCATCATCCTCTGTGTAGCTCTCTGCTATGCTGCTGCTAGCATAGCATGTCGTGAATGCTCAGGCTAGTTAGCATAGCCTCTGATGATGGTGGATAATCTGTTGTCTTGTTTCTCATACATGGAGTTGATTGACAACGCTAAACCCCGCCTCCTGGCTCTGATTGGACGTTTTTAGTGCATTTCTTCAGACAGCAATAGTAACTCAGGGAAATTGATCATTTCACAGATTTTCTCATAAACTGTCACAACAAGGTGACATTAATAAATATGTAGAAAACATTTTCTTTATAAAAGTTTCCTACTGCAGCTTCAGCGCTCTTAGAAATATCCATGACCTGTCATGTTTTCACCCGTCTTCTTACACCAACGCATTGCTTCTGAGATGTTTCCAGTTTGCCGTAGAGGAATATTAACTCTGATCCTCACACTGTTTGCTGTGAGTCTGAATTTGCATAAAAAAGCTGCTGAGTTTCAGTCACTGAGCTTTTCTCACTGTTTCTCACAGCGCCGCCTGTAACGTTTACAGACATCCCAGAAAAGGACCTTTTCCGAACCGCTGTGGAGCAAGAGCAGCTCATTCTGTCGTGTGAAGTGTCCAGAACCGACGGCGTGGTCCAGTGGTACAAAGACGGAACCGAAATACAACCGAGCGTCAATGTTTCAGTGGAGGCCGACGGCGCCAAGAGAAATCTGGTTATCAATTCAGCCAAACTGTCTGACACCGGCGCATACACATGCCGCACAGGAGACAACATTTTAATATTTAAAGTCAACATAAGAGGTAATCAGCTTTCAGGAAACACATTCCCAGAAATCCTAAATCTGATGTGGTTTTATTCCACTTTTCATCCACAGAGCCTCCTGTGATGATCGTTTACCCCAAAGAGGACGTCCACCTCGACCGCCACGTCCCCGAGGAAATCATCCTGAGCTGCGAACTGTCCCGACCCAACGGAGCCGTCGGCTGGTTCAAGGACGGCCAGAAGCTGCAGGAGAGTGAGAACATCAAGCTCAAGTACGAGGGTCCGTACAGGCGACTGAAGATCCTCTCCAGCAGAGTGGAAGATTCTGGCGAATACGTCTGCGACACGGCCGACGATTCCATCTTCTTCCATCTTAGCATTACGGGTAAATTCTCCGATTCTGCCGTCGGAAGTTTGCATTTTGTTTGAATTTCAGCTGAGAACTTTGTGCCACGATGCTCCATAGCGGAGCAGAAGAGGACAGTGGATGATTTTTAGATCTTTACTGAAGGAGATGAGATCCGTGGATAAGATTGGCTTCATGTGTAAATATCGACCAATCACTGACTAGCAGAGGTTTGGTTTCCACCAGGCTGGGGAAATGCTATGACTGTAGATTTCTGTCCAACTGGAAAAAATAGAATCAGTCGATTCTTTTATAGCCTGAGGTCTCAGAGGGATGGGTAATTAAGGTAATTTTATAAAGAAAAAACAAGATTCTCATTGTACATGTTTTAGCTTTTCAAACATCTTTACCACCAGTTGTGCCAGCAACTGGTGGAAAATATGGCCTCTTTCTTACCATGACGGCTCTGCCACATAAAATGTTTTAGACTAATTCCCAAATGTGGAGAAGCAGCATTCAGCTTTTATGCATCACAAATCTGGAACAAACTTCCAGAAAACTGCAAAACAGCCGAAACACTGAAATCATTTGAATCTAGACTAAAACCCCAAATGTTTAGAGTTGATTTGATTACTAATAACTGGATCAATTAGCAACATTTTGGATGCAAAATGTAATGGTGACTGATGTTTTTATGATGTGATACAAAAATAGACTTTATTATTTTTGATTTAATGCGAAACAATCCTTAAAATGTTATTGTCCAATGGAGAAAAACAACCAAATTTGAATTATTGATAATCCAGTTGCATAATTTCAACCTTGCAATTGGAAATATTTGGTATATTTTCTTCAAAACGTTCATTTCTTAAAGCAGTTCCATTTATCTGGATGGATAAAAAGCCTCCATGTCCGTTTCCAGAGCCTCCGGTTCAGATTCTGTCGCCGAGCCAGACCCAAATGGAGCTGTGCCAGCAGGCGTCGGAGCGGATGGTCCTGAGCTGTGAGATCTCTCGGCCCAACGCGGTGGTGCGCTGGTATCGAGACGGACTGGAGGTGGAGGAAAGCGAGAACCTCCTCCTGGAGGTGGACGGCGTCTACCGGAGGCTCATTATCCCTGAAACGACGGTCAGAGACTCAGCAGAATACGTGTGCGACACCGGAGACGATTCTGTGACGTTTTTTGTGAACATAGCAGGTAAAGAAACGGTGAAGAACATCCATTACGCCAGTATTTTCATCTTACTGACATTTCTTGGGTTTTTAAATGTGCAGAACCTCCTGTGCGGTTTATGCGCCCACGGAAGATGGCGAGCAGAGTTGAGAAAGTGGTTGGTGAGACTTTGGTTCTGGACTGCGAGGTTTCCAGGTCCAACGCCGAGGTGACCTGGAAGAAGAACGGAGAAGAAGTGGAGGACTCCAGGAAAGTCACGATCCTGGAAGATGGCGTCGCTCGTCAGTTAACAATTCATTCTGTAACGGTGGAAGACGCCGGGCAATACGTGTGTGACGCGAAGGACGATGTGATGGACTTCAATGTCAGAGTGCAGGGTGGGTTATGTTTTATCATGGTAGCAGAATAGATGAAGAAAATGTTATGCTTTTTTATCAAAAGAATAGATGAACTCTATTCTTTAAGGATATCTTCACAGACCAGTAGATTCGGTTTGATTGGAGAAAAAGTTTTATTATTTGATACAACATCAAACCAACCAAACCCTTTGAGCAACCTGTTCACCTCCTCGCCTGTGGGGGCGCTGCATCAAAATCCTTTGAAGAAAACACGGAGCACAACTTCCTTCTTCATCAAATGGAAACAAAAACTGAGGCGTCGGGTTTTAGTAGTTGTAGGATTTCTCTTTAGTCTGTGGCTAAAGACCACAAGCCATTTCTCCTGCTAGCGCCAGGCTAGCACGTTTGTTTTGGTTGTATTTACCCAGAATGCCCTGTGCTGTAGTCCTTCCTGCCTTTGGAGCGGTCTCTGATCCGCTTGGCGTTCACATTTGCGTTCAAACCAGTCACAAACACACACACACACACACGTACACGCGTTCATTCACCTAAACACGTACAGTCCAAACGGAACAAATACATTTTTCATTCCTTCTGTAGCAAAACAAAATTCCATTTACAGAAACATTTTATAACTTTTTTATTCTGAACCAAGACCGAGGTTCGTAGAAGGACCAGAGTTTGATTAGCATTAGACTTTCTAGACAAACAGACTGGAGTTTAGTTAAAGTGGACTAATCAGGACTGGTGTGAATTCACCCTAATACTTCTCATTGATCACCAAGGTAACAACAGATCAATGATTTGTTTTCTTCACAGATTTGCCTGTAAGAATCCTGGGAAAAACTGATGCAAAGACAGAAAAGCAATTCCTAGTTTCAGACGACATCATTCTGGTGTGTGAGCTGTCGAACGCCAACGCGTCCGTCCGCTGGTACAAAGACGGTCAGCCGATTGACGACAGCCAGAGATACTGCTGCGAAGAGCAGGACGTTTTCCGGTCGCTGGTCGTCCTCAACGCCGGCCTGGAAGACTCAGGAGAATACAGCTGCTACGCCGGAGACGACCAGATGGCCTTCACCATCACTGTGAGAGGTAAACAGGCTGACCGCTACGAAAATAAAAAATGACTTTTTATTTCTTACTCAGCATTTAGCTGCAATACATTAAACTGGGGGGGTCCAAACTTTTATCCCAGGGGCCAAAATGACCAAATTTTAAATTCATTAAGTTAAAACTGTTTGTTTTACCTCCACAACAATAAACAGTTTTTATTAAATCTGTGTGTCAGGAAAAATTCAAAAGAGGCTTCAGACTTTTGGCTTATTAAAATAAAAACAACTTAAATATATTTTGGCCACAAATGGCCCCCATACCCTGTTTTAGAGAACCCTGCATTAAAATAAGCGGTCATTTTTTTGGGTTTTTTTTTTTGTAGATCCAAAACAAAAAAGGTTTTGAAGGTTTTACGAATGATTACAAACTTAAATCGTCATAGAAATTATTGCGCTGAGTGATAATATTGTCGTTTTCAGTCCATTTTTAAGCATTTCATGATAATGATCAAAAATGAATAAACTTAAATTTCTACAGAATAAATAACAAAATAAACAAAAACAATAAATAAAAATCAAAACACAAATATAAATAAATCGAATTATAAAATCTCTGTAAACAAAATTATCCTTCAGAAATATTAATCATTAGAATATTAATCATCAGGCTCAGACAGGTAAAACAACCAGTTAGGACTTTAACTTTTAACTGCAAGTATTGTTGTTTTTTTTTAATCAATTCTGTGCAATAAAACAAAAGATTTAGGTCATTTTTATTGAAAAGTATATAAGCAATTTTAATAAATTCATGAATACCAGATGTGCTGATCAAAAGAGAAAACCTGATCTTTTAATATTTTGCCTCCTTGTTCATCTCCAGACTAATTAATGTTTCTGTTCAGAACCTCCTGTGCAGATTATTGGGAACTCTGGGAACCCGGAGCATCATGTGATGGTAACAGGAGACGACCTCATCCTGGAGTGTGAAGTTTCCAGAGCCAACGCCGACGTCGAGTGGACCCGGAACGGAGAGGCTCTCCAACCGAGCGACCGGATCCGGATCGACAGCTACGGCGTCGTGAGGAAGTTGATCCTCTCGGGGCTCCGGCCATCAGACTCTGGAGAATATGTCTGTGAAGCCATCGACGACAAGCTGGTCACAGTGGTGGAGGTTCAAGGTGAATCAGAACGTTTCTTCCAGGCCCTTAAAGCCGCAGCAACTTTTACAAAAAAAATTGTTCTTATAGATTATAAAACAGAAAATCTGTGGAAGAAAACAATTTCCTCCACTTAATTCCTGAGCTGCTTTTACTGTAGGAAATGCACCGCTGTTGGTGAAAAACAACCAATCAGAGTCAGGAGGAGGGGCTTAGTGCTGTCAATCAAACTCATGTACGCGCTGCTAAATGTTCTAATGGTGGAGAAACAACTAAACATTTATCTGCCGTCATCTGTGATTATGCTTATGGAGCTAAATTAGTCCATAATTAATTTATGGACTAATAAATTAGTCCATAAATTAATTTATTAATTTAGTAAGATTTGCTAAATTAATAGCAAATCTTACTGCTAAATTAACAGTAAGATTTGCAAAAAGATCCATTTAAATGTGTGTATGTCAGCAGTCGATTCTGACAGAACCCAATAACTTTAATGTAAGTCTTTGATGTAGCTGTTTTTGGACTACATTTCCAACAAGTCTGATTATGTTCAGACACTCCAGCTTTTCTTCTGGGATCTCTGAGAAAGTCTAAAAGTGGAAAACGCAGCGAGCCGATCCGCCCACAGCTGGTGATTTGTATGCATAGTTTATTACAACTTGTTCATTTGAGAAACTGCTTACACATGTGAATGTTGAGATATGCTTTTATTCATTGTGTTCTGCACATTTATGAATTATGTTGTACATTTATACTATAGTATATTTATAGTCTTGTGGATCTTTTTTGACACCTGCAAATCTGACTGTACACTTTCAGAATCTTTCTGAGTCTTATTTAGCTAATTACCATTAGCATTCACAAATGGAGAGTGATTGGCAACGCTAAGACCCGCCTCCTGGCTCTGATTGGTTGTTTCTCGTTAGCACCGAGACGAGAGGAAATTCATTTTACCAAACTGTTTCAACAAATATGTAAAATAAAAATATTTTTTATAAACGTTACATGCTGCAGCTTTAACTGGGTCCTTATAGCTGCTTGTTTTCAGTTGCAGTTTGGACGTTTAGGGTTTGTAGCTTCATATCTTTTTGTCTGAATTCTTTGAGAAACTGTTTTTTTCTCTCCCTCAGATCCCCCAGCCAAGTTTCTTAATAAAAAAGGAAAGAATAGCGTGTCAGCTTATGAGAATGAGAGCGCCACATTGTGTGCTGTTGTGAGCAGTGAAAGAGCTAATGTCCGCTGGCTGAAAGACGGCCAGCTGTTGAATAAGGACAACATTCATATCTCCAGTGAGGGTAAAACTCATAAGCTCACCATTAATCCTCTGCAGCTGTCAGATTCTGGAGAATATGTCTGTGACGTAAGCACGGATGAAATGTATTTCAGTCTTTTAGTTGAAGGTAAGAACGCCCTCTGCTGTGACCTTTACCCTGACTTGCTAGTTAAATGTTTATCATTGTGATTCCTTTGTTTTTTTTTGCAGAAATGAAAGTGAAGTTTGTCAATCGTCTAGAGAATGTGATCTCTCTGAAAGGTAAAACTCTTACACTACAGTGTGAGGTGAACAAGCCTAAAGGAGACGTGCAGTGGCTAAAAGACGGTAAGGAGATAACGCCAAGTCACCGCTGCACAATACGAGCCCAAGGCCGGGAGCGAAGCCTGACCATCCAGCAGCTGACGGATAAAGACGCTGGAGAATACGTCTGTGAATCCACAGACGACCGAACGGCTGCCACTGTCAGCATCAAAAGTAAGTCACCGTCATCAAACTCAAGTGATTAAAGGTCAGAATAGATCTATAGGCCATAAAAAACATGTTCATTATATTTTTCTGCTCAAAATTACTCTTAGATAATGATATTTCAGTTGTATCAGGGCGTCCTGTCACTTTAAATCCAAATAAGCTGCTTCTGTTTATCACCCCCCCCTCAACGCCGACACACTCACATAAAAAGGGCTGCAAACGGATGCATAATTATACAACCATATGTCTTTGAAAAGCATTACTTGAGCCTTCTGTGCAACCAACGAGAATGCAGGAAATGACTTCTATACGGTAAGTCAACAACAAAACACGTCACTGTAAAAACACAAACTCTTACCAAGCATTTTGGTTTGCAAGTAACTTTTCAGCAGGACATTGGATTTTTTTTAAAGTCAGTAATTAATTAATATTGATGGAACAAGTGCAGTTACTAGTGAAGTAATCTGCCAGTGAAACTAGTCCTTTTCCCATCAATATTAAGGAATTACTGGGTTAAAACAAACTACTGTATCTTCCTGAAAAGTTCATTGTAAGTTAGTCTTATTGTTATTGTTTGAACTAAGATATTTGCACTAGAAACTAGACCAAATATACTTGGTAAGATTTTGTGTTTTTGCTGTGCAGCAGTCATTGTTCAGCAGTAAAACCGGCTGGCCAAATGTTTTGGAGCTCAGCTTGGGTTGCTAGGCGACGGGGCAGAATTCTGCTGGGGTTGCTAGGTGACGGGGCAGAATTCTGCTGTGGTTGTTAGGCGATGAGCAGGGTTCAGCTGGGGTCAATAGGAGAGGGGTCAGTTCCTGTTGATTTGTGATGTTACAGTTCAGAGGTTTTTTTAACGGCTCGTTTTCCAGACACCAAACCATCATCAACATAAAGCCAAATAACAGCTTAGTGGGTATGTTTTAAGCCTGTGTTGTTTTCAAAAGCAGTAGAAACCCAAATGGAAGCACAAAAATGTAAAAATGTGAATTTTGTATAATATATCCCCTTTAATTTTTACCTGAAAACGTGACAGATTTGTAACAATGATTTTCAGCCCCCCGTGTTGTGGAATTCGTCGCTGAGCTGCGTAACATCACCATCCGCGAAGGGGAAGATGCCGTGTTTAAGTGCGTGGTCTCACCGGCCGACACCACCTTGGTTTGGCGTCTGAATGGAAAGGACGTCGCTCTGAACGAGCGTACCGCCGTCTCCTGCAACGGGCTGTGCCACATGCTGTGCATCAGCAGCTGCTTGGTGTCAGACAGCGGCAGAGTGACGGCTGACGCCGAGGGGCTGCAGTCAGAAGCGGAGCTAACGGTCCAAGGTGAGCTCTTCATGTCTCATAAATAACAGACTGTCTTTAATTAAACATTTCGCTCCTCTGGCCCTTCATTAACTACAAACTAAGTTTGAAATTATACTTAAAGATGACACATGGGAGAGGGGAAGGGATCAGTTACGCTAGCGTGTCTATGACCACCTTAACATTTAGATGTGCTGTGGAATTTGATGTATTTTGGTTCATTTGAAAGATAAACAGCGACCTTCATACCAACACTGGCAGATCATCAGTAGTGTTTAAATCAGCTAATCAACCACTGCTGTGTTAGCTTAGCTAATAGCAGCGGTGCTAATCTACCACAGTGGTCACTTAATAATAATCACAAAATAAACATCAAGCCTGAAAACATAAAACTGTAACAGACTGAATGTTTTGTTCTTTGCGTGGAAAATGGGGTTGAATCCTGATCCATTAGTGGAGCTGTTGTCAGTCAGTTGCTATGGCAACCGGTCTGCGTGCAGCGTCGCCGTCACTGAGAGGGAGATAAAAAGAAGAATACTAAGGCTAGTTAGCATAGCAACCGATCACAGCGAATGAAAGGTTTTCCTGTAAGTTGTTTCTTGCATGTTGAGCAGTGATATGAAACTGATCGACAAGCTACATTGTGTTCAGATTTTCATTTCCATTTTATTTATTGTTTTTGGTTGTTTTGGCTATTTAAAATGGCTTCCAGTTCCACTGTTAATTGTTCTGTTAATTGGCTCTGATTGGTTGTTTTTGGTACATTTCTTCAGACGGTAATAGCGGCTCAGGCAGATCACTTTATTTCATAAATTATCTGTCTGAAAACAAACTGTCACAACATGGAGACATGTCTTACAAATATGTAAAGGACATGGTGTTCTTAATGAAAATTAAAGTTTCACACCGTAGCTTTAAACACTTAAATGTTAGATGCTGCAGTCCTGTAATCTGTTTGTCGTTTACAGAGCAACAGGCGCTGTTCACAAAGAAAATGGCAGCAGTTGTGGCTGAGGAGTACAGTGAGGCGACTCTCGAGGTGGAGGTTAGTCAAGAGGCGGCGGAGGTCCAGTGGATGAGGCAGGGGATCCTGATCCACCCCAGCGCCAAGTACACCCTGAAACACCGGGGCCGGACCCACAGCCTGACCGTTCACCAGGTGGCCGCGGCGGACCGGGGCGCCTACAGCTGCGAAACCCTCCACGACCGGACGCAGGCCCAACTCGCCGTGGAGCGTGAGTGTCCTGGTGTTCTCACTATGTCCTGTTGCTGTTTGTTTACCAGCGTTAGCGACAACTCCCCCTGCTGCTTAATTAGCGGTAATCTGAGTTTACTGGGAACAGAGGCAGCATGTACTGGGATGGAATGGCAACCAACAGGTGACATCCCAACCAAACCCAAGACGCAGAACAAGGTCGGCGTAATCAGACTCGAGCACCGCAAAAAAACACCAAATCTGACCAAGTATTCAAGTGCAAATACCTTCGAACTCTTAAGATAAACTGAATGGAGCTGCTTATTTTAAATTCATATTTCCACAATATTAGTTAAAAAGTTCTGGTTCCACTGCTAGAATATTGTACTTATGTCATAATCAACAGCAGTGTGCCGTTGCCTAGCAACCCCAGCCAAGCCCAGCTCCGTTACCTAGCAACCCAGTTCTAGTTCCACTGGCAGGAAAATGTCTTGATTGAAGCTTTTCTGTTGTGATGTTTTATTTTATTTACTCATTACTGTTATTTTATTTTTGCAGTATATTTTTCTCTTTCTCTCTTCATCAACTTGTTGCGTCGTTTTCGTGCAGCACTTTGCTGCTGTTTTAAACCTGTTTCTTAAAATGCTGCATGGATAAATTTGACACTGACACGTTGTTATAAGCTAAATAATCAGCCAGTGGAACAAGAACGTTTTTCATCAATATTAAAGAATTGTTGATTTAAATCAAGCTTATATAACTTACTTCTAAGTTCAATTTAGAACGTAAAAGCAAATTAAAGTAATTCCTAGTTTTTATTAGTTTAGCATTTATTAGTTATGGTTGTATTTTTAGTTTTTACACATTTTGGTTTATTTAAGTATTGTGTTTTTATATACATCGATTGGGTAATGAAGACTCAACACAAGATATTTTCAGTTCTTGAACAATCAGAACTGCTTGAGTGGGGAAGAAAATCAAGTTCAGTTCAAAAGGCTGGTAAAAATATTAATAAACATGAAAATGAAGGACATTATATGTATGATTTTAAGTGTGCTGAGATATTTGCAGTAGAAACTCGTCCAGAAACACGTTTGTTTTTGCAGTGAGAGGACATATCGTTATTGTCTCGGGACAGATTTTCTTGGTGACGTAAAACCTGGTTGACGTCGAGGCTCTGCTAAACATCTTGTGGTCATTAAGATGCACTTATTCTAGGGTTTCCTCCTGCTTCTGCTGCCCAGGCTGCAGTCTGCAGGCGAGTGGCTGAATTAAAGGCTGCTCTTTCAACACTTGTGCAGGTGGGAAGGGGAAAGTTGGGACTTCAGGCCGCTGTTGGCACATCCTGTGAATTTTGATCTACTCTCACTGCGTCTAAATTTACACGCTGGCCTTCAAAACTAAGGTTGTTGTCATCAGGTCTCCAAAATAAACACTCATTTTTTCCACTGGGAATGTTTGCGTATGCCACAATAAGTGAAAAGACTTGGCAGGATTTTGTTTGAGGGTCAGTGGCTCGAATGGCTAAAATCAGCCAGCTGAACAGATTCCAGACCCATTGTGTGAAAGAAGCGACTCCGTTCCTCCTACATGTCCTGTCGGTCTGTTCCTCTGGATAAATTCCTGTGTTTTGTGCTCTGTTGCCCCACAGCGCGAAAAATCAGCATCAAGCGTGGGCTGACAGACATTAAGACCACGGAGAGAGAAACGGCCTCCTTTGAGGTGGAGCTGTCCCACCCCAACGTCCCAGGAACCTGGATCAGAAACGGGATCCAGCTGAAGCCGACCAACCACTTCCGAATGAGCGCCAAAGGAGAAGTGCACAGCCTCACCATCTCCAACCTGTCGGTGGAAGACACAGGCAGCTTTGTGTTCAGCGTGGAGAACCTGAGGACGTCGGCTCGGCTTGTTGTGAAGGGTAGGAAACCCACAGGAAGGTCAATAGATCAGCATGTAGCTGGAATCTAAGCGGCCATGTTGCTCTGAAGCATTTAAATAAACAGAAATTTGACTTTTCTAACTTCTTGAAGGTATTTCTGGTCATGGGTCTGGAGTTTGTTTCCTTTAAAAGGGAAGTATTCTGTCTTTGTACCATTTTATAACACAATCAAGTAAATCAGAAATACTCTATGTATCTATGTACTTAAAAAAATTGACTTTGATATTTAACACCTTGAAATTGGCCCTTGGTTTCTTTAAGACTACTTCCTGTTCTTTCCGAAGCTCCGCCTCCAGAAAATCATCCCAACATGGCTCCTCTGTTAACCTTTAACAGCATTTCTACCAGCATTGCTCTGAGAAGTAGCTCCTATAATGAGCTCAGCAGGTGTTTGCTAATTGCTGCTGGCTAGTCTGAAGGAGCTAAAATCTATGAAGCATTGCTGCTAGGTGTTTCAGCTAACCAATCAAATTTTAAATAATATTTTAAACACATTCTACAAAAATATCTACAATTAGGTGAATTTTCCACAATAAAAAATAAAAAATAAAGTCAGAATACAACAAATAAAGATGCAAACATTAAGTTGTTTTCTCATAAAATGGTTTTTATGGTGTTTTTAGATCCTGGCTTCCACATACTTTACCTGTCAAGCTGTTTCACACCTGTTAACAGCTGTTAACCTCATTTAGAGACACAACGCGACCTCTGTCTGCCTCATCAGCTGGGAATGCCTCTGGGTCTGATGACCTTTACCCTTCAGCTGACTGTCGGCTGCTCTGAAAACTGTCTGCAACTCATTTGTCTTGTGATGCAACTTCTGGTCCAATTCCAGGCATAACGACAGTCTGACGAATCCGTCAATCGAGGATTGTGTCCAAACCAACTTGTCGCTTTGTTTTTATCGTTTGTACAATTGATATAATGTACCAAATAATTAAACTGTAATCGTTTTTCTGCAACCTCAGATGGCAGCTGCAGTTCTGGCCAAATGGCAGCCATTGCAGGCATGATGATAGTAGGGAGTGGCGCTCTGCTGCTGTCGCCTTCATCCGGGCTCACGTTACAAACAAAGAAAATAACCTCTGGCTATCCAATGAAAAGCTTCGGCTCGTTCACTCAGGCTGATCTTTCCTTACTCCTGTGAGCTGCTGATGACATGCAGAGCATCAGTCCAAAAACGCCACAAAGATCAGTTAATATAAATAAATAAAAAGGTTTTTGTTGCTTTAATAAGTGATTTTGTTCCAGAGCCTCCAGTGACCATCATCAGGAAGCTGGAAAACCAGAGAGTTCCTGACGGGTCGATCATCTCCTTCGACTGTGAGCTGTCCAGACACAACGTTGACGTCAAATGGATGAAGGTAGAGCTTTTCTCCAGGAGACTGTAGTTGTTGTCTTTATTTAAATTTCACTGAAAGACTTTTCTAAAACTGCAGCACCCTACAATCCTGAGCTGGAAAAGTTAATTTGTGAAAACTTTTGTATTGTGGTGAAGGGCCGAACAAAATCCCGTTGAGGGCCATAAATGGCCCACGCTCCGCACTTTGGAAACCTCTATTTTAGAAGGTTTTGAGCAAAGGTAGAAACTACTGAACTATCTTATCCTTCGCAAATAAATGTTGACTAAAAGGAGAATAAATGTCTGCTCTGCAGTCACCCATTAAACTGTTTCCTGTGGAATAATAAATAACCGAACAGGAAGTGTAACTGTTTTTATTTTTTCTTTCAGGACTCGGTGGAAGTGAAGCTCAGCAAAGACGTGCGTATTTATGCGATGGGAAGGAAGCGCTTCCTGCAGATAATGAAATGCAGCGCGGCGGATTCCGGCTTGTACGTCTGCGACGCCGGTGATGCTGCCACTTCCTGCTCAGTGGAGGTTTACGGTAACACACCGTTAAATACCTGCATTTTCTAAAACATCAATTAGCTCCATTTAAAGTCATTTAAACTTTATTAATATATGTGAGATTATTTTATTGTTATATTGCAAAGGATAAAAGATCATGTGAAATATTCCTTTATGGCTTCTGCAGTAAATAAGATGTAAAATCTTTTGTGTAGCACAGCACTGCCCTCTGCTGGCGTCTACCAAGTATTACAGTCTTTTATTTTGTATGTTTTTATAATGAGAAGTTAAAACACAAAATTTTTTGAAAAAGTTAGAAATGATTCTTTGGGGGAAATTTGTAAAATGAAAATTTTGATGTTAATTTAAACAATTTCCCCCAAAACTTTGTGTTTCTCATTTAAACTCAATAACATAATTAATAATAAATCTGTAAATTATCTGTGGAGAATTGAAAGAAAAGAAAATCAAAAACAGTGGCCGGTAAAAACATGTTAAATTTCCACCCCTGCTTGTATTTCAGGTCTGGTGCATTGCGATACCGTCTGGGACAGTTTAAAGTGTCTTTGGTGTGATTTGTGTCTGCAGAGCGTGAGCTGCTGGTCCTGCAGGGTCTGGAGGATTTGGACATCCAGGAGGATCAGAACGCCGTGTTCGTTTGTGAGATCTCTGTGGAAGACGTTCCAGGGGAGTGGTACAAAAATGGCGAGCGGATCCAACCGACCAGCACCGTGAAGATCAGGCAGGAAGGTCGGGATTCTGATGCTGCCTTTAGAGGTTAAACAGGAAGTAAAACTCTGGATGACATCCATCTTATTTTTGACTTCTTTCAGGAACAAAACATTTTCTCCTCATGTGCAACGTGCGATCTGAAGACTCCGGGGAAATCAAGTTTGTTGCCAGAAACGCAGAATCTGTTGCTTATCTGGAGGTGGAAGGTAAGAAATTCAACTTTCATGCAAAACTAACAGAAACACATCAGAAAGTTATTGATTATTCAGTCTGATTATTAATTAGTGGTTATAATAACAGTGGTTTCATTAGACCAGGGGTGTCCAAAGTATGGCCCAAGGGCCAATTGTGGCCCCTTGGATGCATTTTTTGCAGCCCCTGACTGCAATTCAAAAATGAAACAAGCGTGACACTCCAACACCGTCATTGTTTTTAGTTTGAGATTTTCTGTGGTAAGTTTGTATCGTCTTAAAAGGCAAACCTAGAGATTTTTTCTTTAGTCTGTTTTTTAATTTTTATCTCATAATTTGTCGCGTCACAAACATCACTGAAAAACTTTTTGTTCCCAGGATTAACTAAAAACTATTTTTGGTTTTTAAAAATTGGAAACTTTTTTTTTCTGTCTACAACAGCAAAATAATTTGTGATTTGTCCGTTTATCACTTTGTGGACGTTTTACACATTTTCATTGAGATATGTTTGTATTGTGATAGTTTCTTTTCGTGTCCCCGGCTGCTTCGTGCTCTACTCATTTCTCTGAAACATCAGAAATAGAGTTCTGCCTCCTTTTTTCTTAAATTTGGCACCATTTGTGCTCCAGAGCTCCCGGTGAACATCGTGAAACCTCTGCAGGACACGAGCGCCCTGGAGAAGAGCCGAGTGGTCCTGGACTGCACCGTGTCCAACCCCCGGTGCAGCATCCGCTGGTACAAAGGCAGCAACGTCATTCTGCCCTCCGAACGCTTCGAGATCTGCAGCGAAGGCTGCTACCGCAAACTGATCATCCAGCAGGTGGCGTTGGAGGATGAAGGCACCTACAGCGTGCAGGTTGGAGACTACACATGCTCTGCCAAGCTGACCGTGGAAGGTGAACAATTTATGTTCTTTTGTTACTTTTAAATCTTTTTTGTGTAATTTGAAGTATATTAAGTGCAGGATGACGTCTTACCAAACTGTTTGCTCAGCAAACATTTCTATTTTTGTCTGAATTTCTTTAAATTTGATATAAAATCCACATAACTTTAAATCTAATTTGCTGTTTAATTGTTAGTTTTATTGGTTTTTGTTGGTTGGAATCAGTCAGATTTGTTCACAGTTGTCAAAATGTTAAAGGAAACCGTTTTCTCACGTTTCTCTGTTTTCTCGTGTCTCTGTGGTTGCCGTCTCGCTCTGGTCCGCTCCCCAGCCCAGCCGGTGCTGATGGTGCGGGAGCTGACAGACGTGGCGGTGTCGGCGCCTGACGACGCCTGCTTCGAGTGCGAGGTGTCTGCGCCGGCGGCCCGCGCCCCGGCGTGGAGCCTGAACGGCGAGCCGCTGCAGCCGGGCCCGCGGGTCCGCCTGGAAAAGATGGGGACGGTCCACAGGCTGACGCTGCGGCAAACCGCGGCCGATATGAGCGGCCTGGTGGAGTTCACGTCCGGGAAAGCCAGAAGTCAAGCTCAGCTCCGAGTCGCAGGTAGGAACAACTAATTACACTGCAAAAAAACCTCACCACGTAATTATTGCAGTTTCTACAGAAAATATCACTGAAAATGAGACAAAACTAACTCAAAAGTGAGTTTTCAGCAACCTATTAGATCTTGGTTTCAGTAATAATTCCAGAATACTGATGAGTACTGGCATCAATAACTTAGTGTACATGGTGCTTCTGAAATGGCTGCTTTCCAAACGTCAGATAATCTAAATTGTGTTCAAAACAAAAACAAATTAAACTGAAATAAATGTTTTGAAACTGGAAAAAAGTTTTAAAACAAAGAAATGTTCAAAAAGACTTTCCATTTGAACAAACTTTTTGGCACTATTTTAGCTCCATAATTTTAACATTTTATATATGCTTTAATATATTCCAATTTTCACCAAATATTTTGAAGCTTCTTCCAAAGAAAAATCCACAAAATATTGAACCACAAGCAGGAAAATGGATGTCAGTGTCAGTTCTCCTGTTGACCAGTAGGTGTCAGCAGAGCTTCATAATGAGAGGATTCTTCTGGACCTGATTCAGTTTTTTTGTCACAGTTTACACAGAAAGAGCTGCAGTGTTCTCCAAATCAGGGAGTTTTCTGCATATTTACAGAATAAAACAGCGTTTCTCCTGCTAACTCAGTTAATATGAAAAATGTTAAAACTAAAACTAAAAAACTGCCATTTCGTTTTATTGATTTAATTAGATAACTTTTAGTTGAAAAAACTAAAAGTCTGGCTGCTTTTCAAAGATTTAGATTGAATTATAAATAATTTAAAACTTTTATACAGTAAGATTCCTACAAGGTCAGTAACTTTTTTAACAAAAAATGTACTATAAGAGTATTTTACCTTTTACTTGAATAATTATATTATTTAGTATTTCTACTCTTAATGCACTAAATTTCTGGATTTTCAACCCACTGAATGAAAAACATTTAACCAAAAAAAATAAACATGTTTCAAATGAAAAGATTTAGAAAAAATTATATATAAATATTTTCTTTTTTGCTTGATTTTGTTTATATAAATTATTTTCCTGTTGATCTTCGAAATAGAAAACTGTTAATTTAACTTTATATTTTGGTCCATCTGATGTTTTTAAAATCAAATGATTGTTTTGATTAGTTACTCAGTAACTGTTGCCTCTTCGTAAATACTTTTTTTTACTGTTGATTCATTTCTTTTTACTGTCATTTTTTAACAAAACATTTACCAGACGGCTGTTTTTACTCACAGTTCATGACTTTTATTTTGAAATAAATTAATTTGGTAAATTTTATTACACAATAATGATTTAGATGAATTATTTAAATTTTGGTCAGTCTGATGATGTAATGTTTAAATATTAAATGATTGATAATTTGATTAGTTCTTCAGTTGCCTTTTTGTCTACTTTTTACTTGAGTAAAAATAAGCTAAAGTAGTTCTACTAATTTTTAATAATAATCAAAGTTTGGTAGAAAAATTAGATGCTTTTCTCTGCAATATTCAACCTGAACCACTAGGGGGCGGCAATAACAAAGCTTTGAGTTTCTTCCGTATCTCAAACTGGAAAAACGAAGGAAAAGTTGTCAAAATGTCTAGAATTATCCAATCAAATCGTGAATAAATAAATAAATGTGTGTGTGTGTTGGTCAGTGAATAGGTGAAACGGTTCGGCACCCCGCGGTGCCACGTTCTGTAAATAATGTAAGGTGTTTATGGTTTGACTATAAGTGGGTATGTAGGTCAGGCAACACGGCTACGGCACCAACGAGCTGCTGGGAATTATTTTTAGTTTTATTACGATGCCTCAGATTAAACCAGTTCAATCATCTGACCCAGATACTGAAGTTTAATCACTCTGAACCTGAACCACAGACACAAAAGAGTTTTAAATATTAATGAAAATATTCAGTTTCCTACAAAAACTGACTCACATTTACTAAACAGAAAACTTTTCCGCTTCTCTACTTAGACAAAATAAAATCTAAAAACATTTGAATTTTTGTTAGAAATTAAATGCTTTAACCTGATTTTAAAGTTTTAAACTCATTTACAAAAATAAAAGCTTCCAATTTACAAATTATTCCTAAGAGTCCTGCTGTCTTGTTTATAAAGTCAAAGAAAACTTACATTTTAAGTTTAAATTTAAAACAGATACTCTAAAATCAGAATCAAGATTGACAAATTGCTGCGCAATTTGAATTCATTATTTTCTATTAATGTATATTTTATTTCTTCTCTTTAATGATGTTATTTTGTCTTTTTTCTACTGTATTTATTTATACCTCTGTCTGTGGGTTCAAATCTGTTGACTTTATTTCTGTACAAGGTCCTTTGCCATATTTACCAATACACTGCTAACAATGAATAAAAATACATTTGAAAAAAAAAAAACAAGATAGTAAAGATTAATTACTAATTTCTTTGTACTTTTGTTTTTATAGCTGCTTTACTTTAAAAATGTAAGATTTCTCTGTTTTGTTTTCACAGGAAATCCCTGAAAGAAACTCCAAACCTGCAGTGGTCTGACGCTTCAATAATGTATAAATATTTAATTTTGTCTTTTTGAAAGCAGCTTAAACTACCTTACTGTCTCCTGAAACTTATTTTAATTCAAACTGTATCTTCTGTTGTATTGTAAATAATGTTGAAGTGATTTGACTGGACCTGGTTTGTTAAAGCTGTTAGCGTCAATAAACAGCGAGATGATTCAGATACTATTTACGGTTTGGTTCAAGTGTTCGGGTTTGTTACGGTTTTAAAATCTACACACTGAATCCCTAAAATCAAAATTTGAAATAAAGATAAAGTTTTTTTTCTTAATGCCAGACAGAGAATTGGAAACAAATTAACATGGACAAGTTAAGAAAACAGTTATAGAGTCAAGCTAACAGCTACTGAGCATCAAGCTAACAGGTGATCAGTGTGACGCTAACATCTCAGTGCTAAGCTAACAGGTAATGAATGTAAAGCTAACAGGTACTCAGCATTAAGCTAACACAGATTTTTGTTTTTGTAGGCATGGTGTAATCTAATTTTGAATTAAAATCTTGCTGTACGAAAACATAAATCTTAAAATGGTTGTTTTGTTTTCCAGCGTCAAAATGAATGAAAACTGCAAAACAAAAATTGAAGAAATAAAGTTAGGTGTATCTTTTATGAATTTGGTGAAGAGATGAGCAAACTACTGATTAGATGGATGGATAACTTCCTGAATGGCTAACTGCTCATGTGGGTATGTTCATATAGGAACATATCCATTGGTTAGCGGTCAAAATAAAATGTAAACAGTGCAAAAATGATATGAAAAGGTATTTGTTATAGATTCCATTTTAAAAAGACCTTTTTAAATCATTTAATATGTTAAAGTTGTTACTTAAAACATCAAATATTCCCAGTTCCCTTTTCAAACCCATTTGAAAAGGGAACTGTGTTCATTAGCAGAACTCTAATTTGTTTAAGCCAGTTCCTTTACATATATCAAAGGAATGTTTCTTTTCCTAAATAAAAGTTTTAAAAAAAGTATTTTAACATGCAAATAAATACTGACATCTTTGAAAGGATGTCACTTTTTTTAACTAAAAGGAGTACAATTAAAGACATTACACAAACTGATTCTAGACTGAGTTACAGTTAATCATAAATAAGGCAGAACACATAACACCATCATCTTCTTTCATAAAATAGCTGAGATTCAAGTTTATTCAAACAGCGGCATGTGTGAAGTTGTCAGTATCCTACCTGCTGCAGACAGTAGTGGAGAATCATTGAGAAATGAGAACGCTAACAGCTACTCAAGCTAAAAGCTATTCAAATTTATGGCTAATCAGAGCCAAGCTAATGGCTACCAAAACAAGCTAGCAACTTCAAAAAGTAAAGCTGACAGCTCAAGAGTAACGTTAACACCTACTAAGCTAATGCATATTCAGAACAAAACCAAAAAAATCCATTTAGCTTGGGTAGCTGTTAGTTTATGCTAACTATTCAAAGTAAAGCTAATAGCTACAAAAGGTAACCAATGGCTGCTCAGAGTAAAGCTATCGTCTCAGTACAACAACAGCTTTTAAAGCTAATGCTACTCAGACTGAAGCTAACAACAGCTTAGTCAAGCTAAGGGCTATGCAAAGAAAATCTCACATCTACTAGAAATAAAGCTAACACCTTATTTACATTAATACCTCCATAGAATGAAGCTAACAGCTACTCAAAGTAACATTTAATACTAATGCTGCAGCTAGCTGTGTCCACCACAATTAGTCACCTTAGCATGCAATTTTACGCCAATTTATTCATATTTTGTTTGTCAAAATATTTGTTTTTATCGTTTTACACATGTTGCGTGTTGTTTTATGAACATAACTGGTGCATTGAAATCACTGATAAAACCTGGAGATGAGATAAAGTACGATTGATCTAAGTTACAGAACCCAGAATAAGCTAATTTAAGCCAACGTCCTCAAAAACATAACAGCTACTCAAAGTACTCATCTACCAAAGCACTTATAAGCTATTAGCTTGACTCAAACATGAGAACATAATTCTGCATCTCCAAACATTTAGAAATAATGACTTCTGTCCACTGCAGATGCACTGTTCACTGCTACTTTTTATAGCCTAGCTTAAATAAAGCTAAACTGTCACCTTAAAGATCAATTTTTGCTACAATAAATGGCTGAATTATTATTAAAGAATCTTCTTTCCTGGGTTAAAGTAAAGTAGGGATTTAGTGATGTAATTTTCTTAAGCACATGTATTAACAGGCAATTTAAACAGGATTTTTAGCATAATGAGCATTTTTTATTTTGAAGCATAGCATATTTTGTGCATATCTTCAAACATCAACAAACGTTTTTGTCTCCATTTACAAAAGTAGCGATCAACATTTGTATTCAGGTGTATTAAAGGTTATATTTTATGCCTGCAGCTCCCCAGTTATTTTTATGTAAGGCGATTACGTCGACTCGTCGCTATGACGCCTTATTTTCTGTGTGATCGTGTTAATAATTCTGTTGTACAAATGCTACATTATACTGACATTAAAATGAGTAATGGTGGCTCATTTGTCCAGGACTATTTGTAGAAGACTGCGCAACTGTTCACACAATCTAGTTACAAAGGTCACAGCTGTCATGTAAAACACACGCGCGCACACACACACACACACACACACACACACACACACACACACACACACACTCTCTGCTCTGCAGTTATCTACAGAGGCTATGATAAGTCCATGAAGCATTCCGATGATAACTGGTGGATTTATCCAACAGGCTGTGAGATTATGAGATTAAATGCGAGTTGTTGTTTTTTTTTTTAAAGCGTGGTCCTTGTAGTGGGAAGCGCGATGGAGCCTGCGGCTCGCCAGCCTCCGTGGCCCCAAATCGACAGTCCTGGTGACTCTCTGCACCTGAACATCCGTTAACTCGAAGTCTTCTGCTTCCTCAGAATGTCGTAGATGTCGTCCACTTTGCTGAGTCTCTCAAAGAACGGGATGAGGTCGCGAAGCTCGGTGTCTGACATGTCGTCAAACCAGGACACGACGGGAACCTGGAGGATGAAAACGGAGATTTTAGTGTGAAACAATGTTCAGACTTTGATCACAGGAGCAGCGTACCGCGTTGTCTGGATGGAAGATGTAGGAAGCGGGGGAGTTGTCTATGATGATCACTCTGTTCAGGTCTCTTCCTAAGCGGCTCAGGTCTTTAACGTAGTTCCCGTTGTGGTATACACACGCCTCCCGAAACAGGCGACTCTGGAAGGCTCCGCCTTTATCCAACAGGTCGGACACAGGATCTGCATACTGAAGGAAATGAGACAGAAAAAACACAGAAAATTATACTTTAGCACACTTAAACTCTGGCAGCGTTCAGGTTGATGTAATATTTGCTCATATTTGACCAGAATTTTTATCCCAATGCTTACTTGTCCCTCCCAACAGCCGTGTCACCTGAATACTTTCTATATAAATACACATACTGGTGTGAGTCTCACTTTTCTCCACATAATGAAGTCTGTGTTTTACTTCTTTGGAGTTTAGCTGCTGTATGTTAATGTAGATGCTCAAAAGGTTTGTCATGTCAGTCAAACTCTATAATTAAATATGTGGTTAGTTATTTGGCCCTAGAAACTCGCGTCAAGCTAGTGCTAGCTAAGGCAAAGGGAAGGGAATTGAAATACTATAATTTTTAAACTCGGGCAAAGGAAACAAATCAATCCCAGCTGAAGCTAAGTAGCTAATCTAAGTAAGTGGGTTTTGTTTTAACGTGACACCAACAAATTACCAAAAGTAGAAACGGTGGGAAAATGACTTTATGCTCACAAACACCCATTGGTGCTTAGTTCCTGGTAAAGCTATGGTGAGCTCTAGTGAAATAAACAATGTACTTTCTTCTCTGGTCCTAATAAACACAATTATTAATTAGTTCCCTGTTAAACAGACTCGGTGCTATGAACAACAACAGTTCATCAATGCTGGAGAGCCGCCATTTTTCTACAAGTGTCTTTACCACTTCATAATTCAATATTTATATCTTTATGGCTCAAAACTAAAACAAAGCAAAGATGAATTTAGGTGAAAGGTCACAATAAATCCCGTCCTCAGAGTGACGTTAAAGTCTGTTTCACCAGCATGACAATGAGAAGATTTAGGAAAGCAAACCTTGGATAAACTTGCGGTGAATAAAACGCACTCAAACATTTCTCCCATCCTCTGGAGGAACTCATCAACATGCGGCCTCTTCAGGACATGAACCTGATGGAAACAGAAATACAACAGTTAGACTCACTGGAAATAAGCTCAACTGTAGAAGGAAGATATAGTTGTCATTTTACAGAAATCGTGTTATTTTTCTAGATGAATTTCCTTATTTTTAACTGTAAGACGCTGGCAGCCATGTTTCTGAACCAAGTCATCCAGAATAGGCTTTCCCCACTTTTACAAGCCGATCCTGGAGTACTTGAAACGGACCCAGGCCCAGAGGGAGTACTTTAAACTTAAAAAGTACCACTACTTCAACATATTTGAGAAATTACTCAAGAGTAAAAACGGATTCCTTATTAAGGCAAACCCAGCTTTAACTGGTAAAAACAATCATTTGATACTTAAAAATGACAAAAATGTAAAATCAAAAAATGTATGTAATTATAAAATAACAAAAATCAGGCATAATATTTCTTTCAACATCAGTTCCTTTTCTAACTTATGAAATTTTAAGAAAAACTGAGTGTGTGTTTGGTGAATTGTTGATTAAAACAAGCTTTTTTTCTTCATTTTTATGAAAAAAAATGATCTGTTTTCATATTTGCTGAAACTGTCACCCTGCAGTACAGAAAGAGAGAATCCAGAAACCACCAACCACAGCCAGGAGGCGGGTCTTACCGCTGTAAATCACCTGTGCGGTGATTTCTTTCTGCTTGGCTGCAGTTAGAATGCTAATGCTAGTTAGCATAGCCACTGTTGATGGCAGATTTCCTGTAACGGTAAGTCGTCTCTCTGCCATCAACACATATAGCAGCGAGCGTATGAGCTGATTGACGGCGCTAAGACCTGCCTCCTGGCTCTGATTGGTTGTTTTGGTGCATTTCTTCAGCCAGCAGGAGAAGCTCATGGAGATCGACGAGTTCACAGATTATCTGTCTCATTAAAACGTCACAACATGGCGACGGCTTTAACAAAGATGTAAAAAATTTTTATATAAACTTAAATGCTGCAGCTTTAAGTGAAGTTAATCACAGTTAATATCCAGAAAAAATTAAAAGCATTCCCTGAAGTAATGTTTCCAAAACATTAACTCAAGTAAAAGTAACTAGTTGCTATCCGGATCTTCACATGATGAATTTTGTTGTTTTTTTGGAAAATAAAGCCTCAGTCAGCTAGACGAGCCAATCGCAGCTAGCGGCTAGCTGCTAGCGGCTATAGCAGGTCAGGCTGCAGGCGGATCTGGGATAAGATGTGATACAGATTGAGATTGATGGCGGGTATTTCTGAGAAGCGTTGCAGGCTCTCCTTATTTTATCAGGACTGAAATAGGAACCTGCAGCCGGGAGCCATCAATATAAAGAGCTTCAGCTCCGCCAGGACCTGCAGCCTGGAAACCAGCTGGCAAAGCCACGTTTCACCCCATTATTCATGCACAAATAGGAGGTTTGCGTTCAAATCGGAGCCAAATCAAAATCCATTTTAAGGATTTTTAAACTCAAATTGTTCCTCCATAATGAAATGTTTTAAGTTCCTACCTGATGAACAATTCCTTCGATTTCCACTGGAATGATAAAGTCTGCATTGTTCAAAGGCTGTGGAGATAGAAAACAAAGACAAGAAACATTACAACTTTAAAAACCCATTTGAGTTTTGATAATTAGTAAAACATCAGAGATACAAGGAGGCGAAGCTAAAAGAAAATGATTTACTGGGTGAATTCTCAGCATCTGAATTATGCATCTCGGATGTTGAATCACTGGAAGCTGAGCTATATAAGGCGCGGGGCTCCAGTGGTGACGTAATTTAATTAGTTTTCATATTGGATACTGTGTTGGATCAAGTTCTGCTTTAAATGATTCGGCAGCAAATTTTCCTAAAACAAAAAAGAAAAACATGAAAAACAGACAAACCGAATTAATACAGAAAGCTACCGGTCTGAATTAATTAGAAATAGTTAAAAAATAAACTACATTTGGTGTAACACTATTTATTGTTTTTGTTTTCCAAATAAAGTTAATCATGAATGAAACTGGAAGATATATTTTATAAATGCATCAGACATTATTTAGCCACACATCTAAAAATCCAAGCAATCAGCATGCGGAGGTGAGAGAATCTTCATCAGTGCTGACAGAAAGTATGCACAGTGTAGCATAAGGTTATTATAATAACCAAATATGAAGGAACTCATAAATTTCAGAGCAGAAGCTCTCTGCACAACGTATGCCTTGCGAATACAAGTCGTGGAGTTTTTCACATGGTTATAAATGCCACAGGATCAGATGCATTTCTTTTTTGAAGTCATTGCAATTTTTAAAGTCAGAATAATGACAATAAAAGTCGTAATTTTGAGTTTTAAAGTCAATTATGAGACTAAAAGTCAACTAAAGTTCTTAGTTTTTAAAGTCATACCTGAAAAGTGTAAAATTATGAAGTCTTTCAAAAAGCATGATTTTGATCTTTGTAAATATAACTTTTAAACTTAATTACCAATTCAAAACTCATAATAAGGGTTTCCTATCAGACTGTTATTTCATGGCAGAAATGGTCTTCCGTATATAGTCCCTGATTTTAATGACTAGCGACGTTTTCATCTAATTTTGTGTTTGTACTAAACTGATTGAAGGATGGTGGAAGTCCTGCCAACCAGAGAAACATCGACGCGTGAGTCAGGCGGTCATCATTTCAAACATGGCCGCCTGGGTTCAACTCATGCTTACCGAAAGAGACTCTGGTTTCTGCAGACAGACATGTGAACTCCTGTCCACCGGCTCCCTTTAGGAAGGAACACTGAGACTGAAACTGATCTACCCGGCAGCGTTTCAGGGAACCGAGAGCTGCACACCGGAACCCACTGAGCACAACTCATCACTTCCTCTGGCCATTTCATTAGAGGCAGTAAACATTTGTCTTATTTAAAATGTAATATTTGCTCAAACTTATTTGTATTTTTTGTAGATAATTTTACGGTATTTCTTATACACTGCAAAAACAAAAGCATTTTTGGTCCATTTTCTTATTACACTTGATAAAATACAAAACTAACTTGCAAGATATGGGATCTTGATTTAAGTCAAAAACTTATTATTGATTTGAAAAGTCACTAGCTTCATTGGAAAATTAATTTAAAATTAGACATTTCCTATACGTGAAGTATTTCTTTCATTTTAATTTTGCAGTATTTTATTGTGTTTCAGTTGTGCATAGTTAATTTTTTACAGTTTATTTTGTTACTTTTACTGATTTCATTCATTTAATTTTGCAGTTTTGCATTTAAGTCCATATTTTACGTCTGCAGCAGCGACTCTGGGAATAAATGTTAAGAACTTCTCTCTCAGCAGGCAGCAGTGATGTGTGATGAAGCTAATACTGAGTTTTATTATCTGTTTTACATAAAACATGGAGTTAACAGAGAATAATCTTGTCTACACCTTCTGCACAGCAATATCCAGTGACAATCTGTAAGGACAGTCTGTGACCAGAGGGACGGACGGCGCTTATTGCACAATTCACCATGTCAGCATTAGCTTCTTCTGCCCACTGCAGCCACTAAAAGAATCAAAATGTATAAAACATCCATTTTAATTAACTATGTAAAATCATGAGGCTGTTAATAATCGGTGCTATTTAAATTTATTCATTGTTCAAATCCTAAAGACTAAACTATTTGTGGGGATTTTTGTTGATAGAAATCAAAGAGTTTTGCATATTTTCCATCTAAAAAAGGTCAAAAATTAAATATGTAGAAAATCAAATGAATTTTAAAAAAAATAAAAAATTCATGAAAGGCATCATAGTAAGTTGTAAATGTGGTCAGAAAAGCAGCTGCGAAGCACAGCAGAAACTTCATCATCCTGGATATTCAGCTCAGGTCCTGTTGAGTTGGTTAGTCTGAGTTTTTCTATCTTTTTCTAACTTCTTCATCGAAATTAAACCTTTAGTGGAAACACGTGAAGAGGGCCCTGCTGCTTTTGCCTAGGATGTTCAGAGCAACTTATTGCATTCAGTACAAGACAATTTCAGAATAAAAGTTATTGCTCATTAACGAAGCAGAGTCTGTCAATTTCATTAAATGTAATTTCTGCTGTCAGCCTCCTATTATGGCAGATAAAGAGGCTCAGGCCGTACGGCTTACCTTAAATGAACTATGCACTAGAGTTTCATCCAAATCAATTACGACACAGATCTTTGCTGGATCGTCTGATGCCGACTGTGAGAGCAGTGGTTTTACTGGAACCTGCAGACAAGCAGAACGTTGAAGCTCAAACATGCAAAAGCGAACAAGAGTTTGACTTTGAACATGAAAAGTAGCAACCAGCATGTAAAATTATGGAGAAAAATTCACAGCAACAATCATATTAGCTTATCAGAAAAAAATTATAGAACATTATATTGTTAGTGAATAAATCAACTATTTAACTCCAGACTAAATATTTAGCTTTAGGTCATTGCTTATGTTTAGGTACAAGCCAATAAGCAGACTTTCAAAAATAAAAGCTGGCTCTTGAGAACTTCTGTATAAAGTCCGACTGGTGAGACTGAATCCTTCAATGCTAACATAAACACTTGCTTTACATCCATTGCTAATGGTTCATCCTGTTTCACAATGAAATGTTATACAGGAACAGAAGAAATGAGAAAGACGTGGCATGAAGCGGTTCAAAAGTAGATTGGCAAGTGAATTTGCATATTTCCTAAATATTTAACTTCAAGCTTGCTAACTAGTGTCAAACTAAGTATTTACCTTGCTATAGCTAAATGTTTAGCTTCAAGCCAAATAATTAGCATGCCAAGAACTTATCTTCATACTAAATAATATAACAAGTTATATTAAATACTTTGCAGATATATTTAGTTTGTAAAGCTAAATCTAGGTTCAAGATAAATATTTAGCTTGCTAACTAGTTTCAAACTAAATATTGGGTTTGTAACTACATAATTTTATTCAAATCACATATAGATTGCCAATTAAATATTTAGCTTGCTAACTAGCTTCACAAAGTATTTGGTTTACTTAACTACCAATTTAGCTTCAAACTAAATACTTGGTTTGCTAAATAAATATTTTGAAACTGACATTTATAAATCACTGAACATGATGAAAATATGACTTTGAAAAATGAACTATTTTTTTCTAAGCTAAATAACCCAAATTATTTCTTTATGTTTTGAACTATGTAACTTCAGACGGCTCCTGCTAAGCCGTTTCATGTATTTAACAGCCGTAGATGTGTTGTGGTTTTTCTGTGAGCGGTTACAAGAGACTTGATGTGGCAGCTGCTCCCATGATGATACAGAATGTAAGTATCACAACATCATATCTTGTCCTTCACCAAGTGCTCAGTGACTCTGGATTCCTCATGCTAAAAACAAACTGGTATGACCAAACAGGTTGTATGTGACCCTAATGACCATGTGGAGCAGGATACTGATGCTGACACTCTGTCTTAAATGACTCTGGGTTTATTAGAGGATCTAAAAAATAGTAAATATGACACATTGTACCTGCTGTGTCGGCGGGATGCAGTATTCACATTCACAGTTCTCTACGGATTCATCATCACTCTGCTCCTCCTCTGAATCCCGGCTTGGTGAGGCCTCATGTTTTGAGGCAACGCTGTGAATGACACCCAGAGGAGGTGCAAGGTCTGAGATTCCCTGCAGCTCGTTTTCAGGTTCTACACTTTGCTCTTTACGGATTGATTTGAGGACATTAATTCCTAATACAGTTGATGACTCCTCAAAATCCTCTGGTCTGTGATCATCAGCTTTTCCATCAGAAGACCTGCTATCCAGAATAAATCTGCTCAAGGGTTGTGCATCTGAAGACTGAATGCTTCTAATCTGATATGCATGATAATCCTCAACACCTGAAGAAAAACACTCTTCGGTTTGCTCTTCTGAGAGTGCCCAGTAAGGCTCCGTCTCTGAAAACGCAGAGAAGCCGTCCAGTTCAGCATCCCAATTCTTATTGTCTTTGAGATCTAAGGTCGTCTCAGTGAGGGCATTGGATTTAACTTCACCTACCGAGTCAATGTTCTCACAAACAGAGTCTTTGTCTTCACAAACATCTCCCTCCACAGAGATTTCTTGGGCACACGGTGCAAACGTGCTCTCCGCTCTGAATGAGTCCAGGTAATACTCTGGTTCTTCGTCATAATCATCAGAAATTTGGCCATCATTTACCCAGGCTTCATCATCATAATACATTTCATCATCTTCAGAGTCCGGGTAAAGACCAAGCGGATCGTTATCTTCAGCTTCATCTTTTGTTGAACTCGATTCTGATTTTAGGGCCCAGTTCTCGTAACTACAAGATCCGGAGACTCTCTGGTTCAGGTCTTCCTCCTCTGAATCTTCACAATGTTCATCCTTTTCTTGGGTGTTTATTTCAATTACTTCTTCAGTAGGCACATCTTTCTCTTGTTCTGTGATCGCCTCTTTAGTCTCCTCTTTGGGAGCCGTTTTGACGCTTTGTTTCAGAGCTTCCTGTTCAAGATGGAGGTGGTGGTGAACGTCGCCCCCATCAAAACAGGAGATATAAATCCGCTTTTGTGCAAATGCCTGTCCAGAGCAGTCTGCTCTATCAAATAGATCAAAGTAGTCCTCAATAACTGTGTCGACAGCAGACGTTTTCTTTTTGTCCTCCTCCTTCTCAATGCTCGGATGTTTTTCTGCGTCCTTCTCTTCAAAGGATTCCCACTGCACCGGCTCGTCACTTGAATCATCTGGAGCTGCTCTGTCGGATTCCTCGGATGAATCTGAGCAGGGATCAGAAGGAAAACTGTTGTCAAGACAAGTCTTGAAGGATTTTGAGTCGTCGGAAGACAGGTCTTCCTCAACGCAGGACTCAAAGTTGTCATGTTGACTTGACTCGTCCTCTGAATCGTCTCCATGCAACTCGTCAACATCTTCAGAGGCGTCGCCTGTAGAGATTTGCTCAATGTTTTCTTCTGCTCCGTCACCTTCACAGGGGTCACCCGGTGTGTCCTCTGACAACGTGGAGGACTCTTCATCACTGACCATCTCGTTATGATTGTAGCTCTCCTCCTCTTCATCACAGTAATTGTCCTGACTTTCATCGTATTCAGAGAAGTTACCAGCACATGTTAAAGAGTCCATGGAGTCAGAGATGTTTTGAGTGAAATTCTGCTCCAAATCCTCAGTTGATCGGTCCTGCTCCAAGTCAGAGTCCTCACACTGACGATCCAAAGGCAGGGTCAGGTTTTCTGTGCACTCAGACCCAAAACCAGGCATTTCGGACTCTCCAAAACTGTCAAAGTTCACTTCCGATTCTTCTGGCTCATAATCAGAAGAGTCCGACTGTTGATCAGAGGGCTTACATTGCTGAAATAATAGGAGGTGTTCTGGGCAGTGTTCACAGCAAAGGCTACTTTTAGAGGCTAAGCTATGATTAGCACAATGCTCAGAGGACTTGCAAGCTTTAAAACACTCACAGTGTTGAGTACATTCATGATGCAGTCGGCTTAACCCCGCACACTCAGTGTCTTCAAGGGCTCCATCCGGTTCAAATAGTCCATTGCTTGAAGAATATTCCTCAAATCTCTCAACCAGTCCTTCACAATCCTTGCAGAGTTGAGTCTGCGGTGCATTCATGTTGCAAAGAGGAGGAGGGTCCATTCCTCCGCTGACACTCTGCTCTGTGTATTCCACAAGGGCCTTTATGTCCAGTTCACTTCCCTTTGAAGAGCTGCTCAAACCTGCAACTCCTGTTGCTTTAGAGACTGCACATTGTCCAGAGAGAATCGCTCCAGCGGAAAGCTCCCCCTCTCCACCAACTTTCCCCTGTTCAGAGTTCTCCAAATACATCGCAAAAGTTGCTTCTGAGCCCAGACGACAGGAATTAAGAGTTTTTGCTCCATGCAGAGTCCAAACAGCAGGTACCTTTGGGGTCCATTGGTAGAGGAAACTCTCAGAGCTGAGATCACTGCTGGCTCTGGAGAGCAAGAGCAGCGGGAGCGACAGCACTCACGATGACATGACAGGTTGTCACAACCAAAACTGAGACTCGACCCTCCCTTTGCCAGACAGCAAGCAATTTATTTTGGGTGCTTGGAAAGACGTGACAAATAACTTCTGGAATATCAAATCTCTATAAAAGGCTGAAGTAAGGCATAAATCTGAAACTGACACCTGAGAACTTCTTGAGCATTTGATCTTCAGACTGAAGAGAACTAGAGGCAGGTTGTTTTTCCAGAGAAAACTCCCTTTAACCAGAGAGAATGCTGCAAGTTAATGTGTATGAAAGGGTTAGAGATTCATCATTGCCCAAATGAGCAATCATTCATGTCAATATTTAGGTCAAATATCCACATCACAGAGAAATCATTGATTTTAAGTTGACTAATTTAGTGGTTTTCAAGTAACTGCTGTCTTTCCCGTTACTGGAACGCTGTTCTTAGACATCTGCTCGACTCCACAGGTCAGATATGCACCTCTGTAACATTTGTACCATTTCCATCCTTCTTGAAACTCCCTGATTGATGTATGGACATGGAGTACTTTTCAACACGGCTACTCGTTACAGTCCAGGAGACATGCCTTAGGAAACATAAAAAACTGAGAAATTCATTGAACAAGTGACAGCCACGGTGATCACATGCCTTTCGGAAGCAGGAAGACGCAGAAGAAAACTTATACCAGACGTGCAAATGAAAGAAGAGCTTCCATTACACAAAAATGCTTTTCTTCTACCAAGAAGGGGGTGTTATTTTTGACCGAAGGAGTCGCTGTCTGACATTGAAATGACTGAGGAGACAGTGGTGGATGCTTCTGTCGCAAGCTGCTCTTACAGCATAAATATTCAGCTTCACCAAGATATCAAGAGTCCAGATTGCTTGCTTCATTTTTTTTCCCAGTCATGCAGTTTCATGTCTAATGAACACACAGACAAGTTTAAAGATATCAAATGGCAAAATATAGGATCACATTTCAGTCCCAAAATAGTCAAATGAGGACTGCATCACCTGCATGACACTTAACATTTACCATATAGCTTGTATTTTTCTAATTTTAGTTGACATAAACAATATTCACCCATTTCAAGATACTTAAAGAATGTTTGACATTTTATAACCAAAACTTCAACACAAGTGTCAAACTTTAATCTACGGAAAGTTTACAAAACAGTAAAAGTAAAGTAGCACTTTAAAATTCGACTGAAAAATTTCACTTGCACAGGAGAGTCAAGTGCACTAAACGGTTTCAAAGTCAGTAATAAAAATGCTAAGAGAAAAATTAGCTCTGGTATTAGCACATTAGTGGGTGAGCGGAAGAGTGCCCACCACTAAAACTAACAAATGTCCAATTACTGGAACAATCCTTGACCTTTTATAACACAGATGTGGAGCTTTAGTCAGCTGAAAGTTCACAAAAACATTATGTGGGAAAATTAACTAATGTGGACCTAAGAGATTAAATGTTTGCTAGCTTTGCATTAGCTGAAGTGTGTAAACTACCATATTTGGCAGTTGGTAGAGGATCGTATGTTATGAGAGTCCTAAAAGTGAGTCAGAGATCATCTAAAGTTGTTCTCCTAACCTGCTTTGATTGAATGCATTTGGGCATCTGCACAAATCTAACTCATACTACCAATAAAAGTCTCAGAAATGATTTGGCATAATTTTGCATTTTAAGTTGTCAGTGTGGGCTTTGTCTAAATCCACAGCTACCAAATGAATACTGGAAACTTTCACCTGCTTCAGCTGCAGATATAGGATATGCCCGATGTCATGCATGTAATTTATTTCCTACTATATTACACTTCATACTCTGTTTGCCAACATCCCAAACACAAGTAAGAACAGCTACTGGCACGCAGCAGAAAACATCCCATCAACTGCCATCCGAGTGATGAGAGCCAGTGTTTACAAAAAAAGAAAAAAAATCTAACAAATTAGGTGAGGCGTGATTGCCGCTCAGAGCTGTCAGGCAAGGCATTAGAGCCACAATCACAGCGGTCCGAATCCTGCCGGCCTGCTTAGGATGTGAAGGAAACAGGGGGAGTTGGATGGAAGAGCATTAGTGCCACTGAAGAAAAACTCTGACTTTGATTCTGGGTTTAAAGTCAGAATTATTAGTTTAAATTTCGAAGAGAAAAGTCCATTTGGAAAAAAGTCAAAATTCTGAGAAGTCAGGAGTCTGACTTTAAATTTTTGAAAATTGTTACATTTGAGGGGGGGGGGGGGGAGTCAAAATTCAGAGATTACAGACAGAATTTTGAGAAAATGTCAGAATTATGAATTTAAAGTTAAGAAAAATGTAAATTTGAGGGAAAAAAAGTCTAAATTCTGAGATTAATGTCAGAATTATTTGTTTACATGTCTATGAAAAAAGTCAATTTGAAAAAAGTCAAAATTCTGATAAGTCAGAATTTAGTTAAATTCCTAAATATAGTTAATTTTGAGAGGAAAAAAAGTCTGAATTCTGATATTAAAGTCAGAATTTTGAGGGAAAAAAAGTCAGAAATTTGCAAAAAATGTCAGATTAAAAAAATTCTCAAATATGAGAAGAGTCAGAAGTATGAGAATAAAGTCAGATATCTAAGGTTAAAACTCAAAGAAAAAAGTCTGAATTTCGAGAGGAAATAAATCAAATTCTGAGTTGAAGGTCAGAATTTTGAGAAGCCAAAATAAAAAATCTGATTTTATTTTTCAGTGGTCCCAATCCTCTCCCACAGCTCCGTTTCTCTAAAAACAAATGCAAACTTTTATAGGAATTTATTGCTTATTCACGTTTTATTTATTGGGCCTCTTCTCCATATTCTGACCTACTTTCAGAAGATATTCGCCTGGCTGGCTGCTTCCCTCAGCTTGTGGTTAAAGTGGCCTCATTATGGTCGGGGCCAGCGTGTCGGGACATACCTCTGGTGTTCCTGAGATGAAACAAATTAATGAGCTGCTGCGAGTGAAGGACCCCGGCTGCTGGAAGCACGCAGCTCTAAGCTGGTGTAAAAAACATCACGATGCCCAGAGTAAGCTCGTATCTCAGATAACACTGATGAGTCTAAAATAGGCTGCCGGCAGCTCCTGAAACTGGTGAACGATCACATTCTATTAAAGGAAAGTGGACATGACATACAAACATATATATACATGCACTGCAGGTGCTTAGCTTAAACAGTTTGTAGTTGTTGTTTTTTTTGTTTTTTTTAATGTGACTCTATATGTTAAATATCTTTGTTCTCTCTAGTAGCTCCCGTTCAAAGTTTGTCTTGATCAAAGTTTTGATCAAACGGTCAGCTGTATTTAGGTCATGTGCAGATTAACCCCTTCAACAACTGGAATGAAATCTCCACTTTTCCAAACCTCGCTAGTAAATATCACTTAGGTAACAGCAAAATAGCTGCAGCATTCCTTAATGAGGTTTGCAGAGAACGTTTCAGGTCAAAATGGAGAACTGGATCAGGACGCATCAACCAGGAACACTTCCTGGGCTTCCTCCAGAAACCCTGCTGAGCCCCAGTGGCGAGGCCACTGAGGTCATCCATCAGCAGCCCGCTGTGGGATGGGTTAAAAAATGTCAAGTTACAAAAAGTTGGAGAAGCAGAATCGGGTATTACGTTCCAAAAGGATATTGAGGATCCACGTAGCAAAATTGACAGGAACAACGTCCCTTTAACAGGAAGAAACCTCCAGAAGTTGACTCTGAATAAAAGGCCATTTGTCACTGTGGGGATTTGAAAGGATAGAGCAGAGAGGAAGAGAATTATATTAACATAGCTGTTAATATGTTAACTATGTTAACATATAGCTGTTAATATATGTTAACATATATACACATAATGTATACAATATATTCAGATAAAACTAATAATATGAAGTTATGTTATCAAGGTTTATTATAGTTACATTTAAGCCTAAACTGAATCACTTCCTGCAACCTCTAAACTGTACTTGCCAAATTCTTGGCAGCCATCTTTCTTTCACATCACAACTGACTTTCAACCATGAACTTCAGATTCCAACATGCTAGTTAGACCTTTACCTCACCATGTCAAGCAACTACTGCTTCAAACAGCACAAACCAACCCAAAGACAGAAGGATTTTCAACAGCAGAGTCCTTCTCAGCTCTTAGACTCTCAGCAGAGAATCAAACCAAACCAAACAGCTTAAGCCTTCAACAGCACTAGCACTAGCATCAGCATTAGCTTAGCATCAAACCCGCATCAGTTCCTACCCTGAGATTTCTTCTGGACCCGCCATTGAACAGTTGCTTGACCCAATCTACCTTCGCTGGGTCGGGCGGATCCCCAGGCAGCTTGAAGCGATCCAACCTCGGTATCCATTATGGATCTGCTGCTAGTTCCAGACGCCATTTTATCCCCTCACATACTTCAGAGAAGCCAGCAGAACGCTATTGTCGGTCGGTTGATCCTCTTCTGCTGCTGTTGTTGTTTAAACACACAAAAATGACTTCAATAACTACATGAGGGAAAAACAAACTTACAATAAGGTCTCCGAAATAACTTACCGAATAAGGAACGCAGCGATTTCAGACAAGGTGCGGCGGCTTACTGGCCATCTCAGCCGGCGCCAAGCTAGTAGGCCGGGTCAACACCGACACTATTACAGGCTTCAAAAGCTTTGCGTTATTTAGGCTGGACGTCTTGGAAGATCAGAAAAGATCATTTTTAATCCGGGATGCAGAATGGATGGATATTAGACCGCCACGCGCGAGCAGCTAAACTGCGCCATATTTGAAGTACACGTTCAAATATGGCGTCAGTCTCATACCATATTTGGAAATGGGACAGTGGGCTCTTCAAGCGTACGGTGCTGACGTCACATCCGCAAGAGCGAAATGCGACTTCCGTGTTTGTGGTTTGAGTCACTATGACAGCTGGGAAAGACGAATCAGGATATGCTACCGCTGTGAAAGTCAAGCAGCATAAATTAACTACTTCTCTTCTCCCTCGCTATTTTTTTCTTTTTCAAAGGTTTTTCTACGTTGGGGGCGTGGTGACGTCATCGGCCGAAACGATAACGTGTCAAAAACAAAAGCCGTACTGATGACGGTATTAAAGGGACAAACGGAAAAATTATTTTTAATACCTCAAAAACCAGACTTAACCACTCAGGATATTAGCTGGAATTTTTCACCTGGCTTTCAGCTTCACTCAACTCCAAAATTCATCAAATAAGTCACAAAAAAAACAGTTTTTATAAATTTCTCCCCCAAACAAATTTTGCAAAGGAGATACATTTATTTTAATACGACAAATGTGCAAAATCCTTTGTAACTTTTGCACCGCTGTGCTTACAAAATATCACGCCAGTTTGTTTATGATTGATTTTTGTTTGGACCAAAGTCTGGTCTGATTCTTGAACAACAGGCTCCTGACTCTTGGAAGTGTGTCCTGCTGCCTGCAGCTAAAAATAGCGTTGAAACCCGATCCGAGTCCAAACTTCCTCCAGTTAATGACACTAAGAACTGAAACATGGTTTTACTAAATAAGACATTAGTTTCTGTATCTGGATGTTTCCAGGGAGGTTATTGATCCCGTCTAATGTAATTATATATGAAAGAGTGAGGAAAGTTTCAAATGCCTTTCAGATGACATATTTTCCATTATTATTGGCCGCACACCGACTTATTTTCCACGTGTCTCTAAATCATCCCCACACGGACTTTAAGTAGGTAGCAGAAAAGCAAGAAGCGAAGTTCTGCTGCCAGGTTCCGTCCGACGCTCTCAGTGACCGATAATGAGCTAACAGCATTTCCTCCGGGCAGCGGCCGCCTCGCACCGTAACGGGCTATTTTAGCCGAGCTGGACCGACAAGCGGCTCCATGGCCGACTTTCTGCCACCGTATATTGTTTAAATCTAAACGAGTTCAACATAAAAGACGGAAATATGGTGTCTTATAGCGTTAAAGTTAAATATATTGAGATGTTGTTTTGCTAAAATGGGTTTTGACTAATCACCTCTGGACGGTGGCCATGTTTGGTATTCAGCTGTCGGCTGAACCACAGCGCCATCTAGTGACTAAATCCGGCTTTACAGTTTGTGTTTTTTCAGTTAACGTTTCATTAACCTTTCACACGGAGAGATTACGTCACAGCTTGTTAGGGTCACTGAAGATAAGAAAATAAAAGAGCCACATTTCTGCCACAAAACTTGTAAAGTTTTAGATTAATCTCAGAAATTTTCTAGAAACACTTGGAAATTCCTTAGCTACAAAAGTGAAACATTTAGAAGAAAAATGTAAAATAAATAAGTAAATTTTAAATAAATCTCAGACATTTTCAAGGAATTAGTTGACATTTTCCACAGTTTTCTGAGCAACTAAAGTTGAACATTTGTGAGAAAAAACTGAAATTTTGAGATGGGAAAAATAAAAAACAAAATTTAATTACAAAAGAAATTTCAAGATTAATATCTTTAATTCTCTAGAAAAAATCTGGATTTTTTAAAGTCTAAAATGTTCGACTTTTGGAAGTTTACTGAATTTCAAGACTTAAACATTTTAGACTTTTGAGATTAAGATTAATCTCAGAAATTAATCTCAGATTAATGTGGAAAAAATGTGGACATTTCTGAGTTTCAAAGTGTAAAATTGCAAGAAATAAAATAGACATTTGTGAGATTAATCTATTACTTTCTTAGTTTATTCGGGCACACTTGCAACTTTTTAAATTTCCAAGTTTTCTCTAGAAAACTTCTGATTAGGCCCAAATTTTATAGAGAAAACATATACATTTCAGGTAAAAAATGTTTTACTTTTTGAAATTTTCTGAATTTCACAAGTCAAAAAGAATTCAGGCTTTTGAAACTCAGAAACTTTCATGTTTTTTCCCAGAAGACCTTTTAGGTTAATCTCCAAATTATTGAGTTTTTTGGCACAAAATTAGTGCTTTTTTTTCTGTCTACAACAGCCCTAATGCACCATTGTATGTGTGTGCATTTAAAAATGCTGCACATTGAAGCTCCTCCTGATATGACTTGTTTGTTTTAGCTGTGAGTTTTTAATATTCTGGTGTTCATGTTGAAGTGTGGATCTTTCAGATCAATTTGAGAAGAAGTTCTGATCATTTTATTGCGTCATGTTGTGTGCGGCGCCTAGCATAGCATTTACCCAAACAAAATGCCACCACTTATACCAATTATATTTCATTATGTTTCCTTTATTTTTCATAACTGTAACACCTGTCATGCCATTTCCATGCCAGACTCAGAAGATTTCACAAATAAAAAGCTGAAGCCGTAGTGACAAACACAGTCGCTCAAGAAATTAACAATTTTAGCCAAAACACACACACGCACACACACAAAGCGCTCACATTAAAAATAAACAAGTCATCCTTTAAACTACATTATTTTTACCCTCTGGGTCTAAACTTCATCACGAGGCACTGCAACAAAATATCTTGTGATTATTCTACAAAACGTGGCGAAACCCTGTCACTTCATTTAGTCATCGAGGAATTGGGTTCTCATTCTGCACACTTTTTTTGCACTTGCATGCCCATGTTTTCATTCAGGTGGAAGTTTTCTGCATAGAAAATGACTGCAATGCAAACATAGAAGAGGGGAAGAATCAGTCGGCCAAACCAAACAGAATAAATAAACCTGTGAAAAGATTTCACAGAAAAATCAGCAGCATTTGTCAGTTTGTAAACATATAAATATATAACTGGTGACTTCTTGAAATGATAGTTATTTTCCTTAAGTTACTTTAAAATGTGCTTCCATATAAAAATGTTATGTATGCTGCTTTTATAATCAAACGTGACCAGATAGAAAGGAAATATACAGTGAACCCTGTGGAGGCTAAGGACCAGAGCCAACAGCTAAAATCTGCAATAACTTTAAAAAACCTGCCTATTTTAATAGTTCAAACACAAACATACTTTAATATTAATTAATACCCACAGTGGGAACAAGCTAACATTCACTGTCTTCCTTATTTCCTGTCTTGCGGTTACAGCCAATCAGTGCCAAGGAAAGAAAATGGCACTTCCAGATTGGCTGCTCTGTAAACACCAGCCAATAGCTTCTCAAGTTGCATTACTTTATGGAAAAAAAATTAAATTATCAAATTTTCCCACAAATACTGAATAGGCTGAACCTAGGCAGGGTTCACTGTACATAAAACTAAACTAGCTGAACTGTTTATTTATGAATAAATGACTAGAATCTGAAACTGTCAACATGCTGAAACTGAGCATGTTTGAGTATCTGACTCTGACATTCAGTCTACAGTTTACAGTATGTTGTAAATAATTAGAAATGCCAAAAGACCTTTCAGAAACAATATTGTACAAAAAGAAAATTACAGAAACAGCATTAGCTAAAACAAGAACTGTTCTAACCTTTACATGCTAGCTGCTGCTCTTTGGGGGCATTTAGAGGTTTGTAAAGTAATTCAGATTAAATTCTTGAACACTCTGCAACTCACTGTGAGAACTCTAATCCAGTTATTTATTTACTTTATTTCTTTAGTCCTGCTCAAATTAACAGTTAGCCAGAGCCTGTTTGAGCAAAACGAATAGTAAAAACTATATTTAGCTTTTTTAAAAAGTGCAATTACCTCTGGGTTAAATATGTCACACTTATATGACTGGAAGTCTTTGGGTGAACAGGTGGTTAGTTTTCTTTGTAAGCCCTGTAAGCTAAGGGGTTAGCTACTGAACAGCAGAAAACTGTGAAGGGAGAAAATGGGGGAATAATGCCAACAAAAATGCTAATTGGCGTTACACATTAAGGGAATAATATAACAAACTGACTTTCTTCTTGATTCTTCAAGCTGATGTTAGCACAACAGCACAGCTACTGACTTCAGGACGTTTGAAAAGTAGGTGATTGAGTGTTAGCATTGCAGCGCTGCTAGCCTAACCTCATTACTGATGATTCTAACTTGTAAAAATAGAAAAGACAGAATTTTTAAAAAGAATTTGACTGAATTTAACTATCATGTTGTAACTGTAGTGTAGCTAGCTGCTACAGAAAGCTAAAGAACTAGCATTTAAAAACTCCTATGAGCTCATTATGTTCCAAGTGTTACTACTGCAGCGTAGCTGGGTGCGACAGGAAGTTAGAAAAGTAGCAGTTTAGAAACCAGAACTTCCGGGAATTATTTACTGTTCTGAATACTAAATTAGTTCATAATGTTGTTTAAGACCTTAGGATTCACTACCTAATAGCTAGATACAATTGAGGCTGAAAATTAATAGGCTAATATTTATGTAGAAAGGTGCTGTCGTTTTTTTAGTTGTATGCTAAAGGTTGCTATCCTCCGTACCTGCCGTCAGAGAAACACTTCTGCTGTTAACATCCCTGCTGGAAGAAAATTAGTTTTACATGGAAGAGTGAAGATAGTAACCGTATCACAACATTTAAAAAAGTGAGACAGTCGTCGCTTTTTTCCTGTGGATGATGAGCAAATGTTCAGATTCTTTCCTTGTAGCCCTTGTATGGAAGCCATTGATGTGACTTCTGAACCTAAGACATGAAACGAAAAAATCAAAACGGGAAGAAATGCTACATTCCTGACCTTCACTGAGCTGCTACAGCGATATCGGCGCATGTGTAGCACAGCTGAGACGTTCGAGAACAGCGTTAACCACTTCGCTGTTAACCTAGGAAACAGAAACAACATAAACTAAACCGTCTTCATTTCTTGACTTATAGGGCTGGACAATAAATCAATAACAATATATATTGCAATAGACATGTGATTGACATCAATAGATAGAATGTTCAGTAATTTCACTGAACTCTGATCCAGAACCGCACGGCATTCTGGGGGATGTAGGCAGAGGAAAGACTTTAGCTGTTCAACCTCTGCAGACTAGCTTAACAAAGCTGGTGGAATCAACTCGCTCATCCACTTTCTCTAGTTGCTTAGTAACAACCTGTTGGGTGCAGTTCCAAGCCGCCACCCCCAATGTTGGTTACCTAGCAACAGCCTGCTGGGTAACGAAGCCAGCAGCAGTTTGAAGTTCCCCCACCGTGTCTAATAACTGCTTAAAAATAAAGAACAGAGCAGAGTGGAAACTGGGTAAACCAGAAAGGTCACGCCACCAGTTTGGCAGTATTTAAAACAAAAAACTAATCAATTATTATCAATACTGACTGATATGAATTGCCTATATTGTGATGTGCTTTTCAGCCATATTGCCCAGCCCTAATCCAAATACGGATTTTGTTGAAAGATATGTGATCCTCAGTTTGGAGGAGAGCGTTTTATTTACACTGACTAATTACATCGTTAAGCCAAGCTGAACGTGTTTCTCTCATCGCCGTAAACTTAGTGGTACGAAAAGAAGGATTAAATTCAAAACAGATGTAAAAGTTGCAAACTTTGAGGTATAGTTTGAGACAGCGTCCTCCTCTTCTGCATGACGATGTTCATACTGCTTCCTTCAGCTTTACCCAGAGTTCCCTTAGCGCTGAAGGAAGTTTCTCAGCTTCCTGTTGGGAACCAGGAAGTGGTGCGCGGCGCGGCGCGTCCTGCCAGCGGATGTTTGGAAGCCTGTTTTCACTGAGTCACAGGTGTGGAGGCTGACACGGGCACAGTCGGCGCGGTGGGGGTGGTGGGCGTTTGGGGCGAACTGGAGTAGGACCGCAGCAGGACCTTGTGCTTGGTGGCGACTTCCTGCCGCCGCCGCTGCTGGTCGGCCAGGAACTCCTTGAGACGCGTGGTTGTAAAGGTGAGCGTCTGCCTGCGGAGCCGCATCAGGTAGGCATCTTGAAGCCAGGAGTTACTGAAGCAGTCCTTGATGGATGGACGGGCCCTGGTGAAGAAATAACATGAAGACATTCACTGGGTTAGCTTTCTGAAGCTAGCTAATGTAGCGTTCCTCTTACCAGGGGTAGCTACAGAGGATCTTCTTCAGGAACAAGGAGGCACTTTGGGACACATTCTGGTAGAGTTTAGAGAGATCAAACTTGGCGGCCAGGATCTTGGCTTCAGTCTCCTGAGGATCATTTTCCATGAAAGGCGACCTGCCACTCAACCTGGAAAACCAAGATCAATCCACTGAGTATCATGACCTGCTGTGTGAACAAAGTCTGAGTCTGTTCACTGCTTCAGCATTCATAAGGCTGGAAATCAAAACAACCATTTTTAATCATAATTCTGCGTTGCATGTGAGCAATGCATTTCTATGTAAACACGGTTTGCCAGGAGAAAGCTGTGAAATTGTTACTTACATGATGAAAGTCAACACGCCCACGCTCCAGATGTCAGCCGGAGGACCCACAACGTCTCCCTTCAACATCTCCGGAGCTGAGGGAGAACAAACAGACATAAACCGAAACAGAAGGAAACTACAATGAAACAAACTGCTTTTATTCTTAGTAATTGCTCTATAAGTCGATTGTACCTGTTTAGAATGTTTTTTCTCACTTTTTATCTCGCTATTCAATAATTATTACCTTTGCTTAGCAGTAATGCTGCGTCATACCTTCTGATTTTAGTTAGCCACCTGTCCTTTGTTGGGTTTTTTTGCAGCAATCTTTAGGCCTTGTTTTGTCAGAAACTTTTCCTTTTCAAGCTTGCTAAGCTAACTCCGCTAGCTTAAGGAGCAAAGCAGCTTGATTAATTTTAATGGCTTATGTCTTATAATAATGTTGAAAAACAAGTTACATTTCATGCTAAAAAAATAGGATTAAAAATTCACATATTATTATTTTTTGCATTTTTCAGAACGCTGAGGTCCATCTGGCGCCCCCTGGTGGCAGCCCTGAGAGCTCTGGGGCCCTCTTTGAGAAACACTGTTTCATAAAAACAGCTACAGATTGTAAGGAAGTTAATCTGTGGTTCGCAATCTGGTCGTAGACCGGCTTTTATTATTTTTAATATTTCACAATCCACCTCTTCTTTATTCATACTTTTCATCCAAGAGACAGTTTTAAAAGTTTGTTTTATTGTCTTAATGGTTTTCTGAAGGTATTTCAAAGATCTTAATTATAATTCTTGATTAATGGTTTATTATTAAAATTAGTTCCAATCGATTAACTAATAACGTCCACTTAGACTTTCTTTTGGTCTTGTAGTTTGGCCAGCATCCAGTAGAGGGCAGTGTTGGCCATCTTAAGCTGAGTCAGTTGATACAGAAATAAAGATGGCGGCCAATTCCAGAACAGGAAAGAGAAATGGTCCGAACAGTTTGATACAAAATGCTCTTAATGCGGTTTTGTTTAGAAATATAAACACTTAAAAAAACTTATGTAAGTTTCACTCATTCAGCGTTACTGATTTGCCATGAAGTGATGCTACGGATGTGATGATTGAAAAACAGAAGAAGTAAAGCACAAGATCGATCAACTTTGGAATAACTCAATTAATAATTTGCATCCCTAATTCAACTCGATTTTTGTTTCTTTCTAGTGGAGAAAGTGCAAAACCTAAACATGGAAAGACCAACAAATGATCCAAGATAAAAAAAAATCTCTTCCTTTTAGAATCTAAAGTTAGTCTGAAAATAGTAAGTCAAGATATCTCCACTGTCCTGCAGAGAAAGATAAAGTTTCCTCTTACACATGTACTCCAGCGTTCCAAGCGGAGGGCTGAACTGCTTGAGGAACAGGGGGTTGTACATCTGAGCGCTGCCAAAGTCGATGATCTTGATAAGGTTCATGTGCGTCACTACGATGTTCTCCGGCTTGATGTCCAGGTGCAGAATGCGGCGCGCGTGGAGGTAGTCCAGACCCTGGAGCATCTGCACGATGTACGTCACCACGTCATCCTCAGAGTAACGGAACCTGGAGGGAACCAGAGAACGTTTCGTCCCATCAGTGGTGTCAAACTCACTTTTATATTTAACATCTTAAATATCCTCCAGGGTTATGACCAAATGTTTTGATAAATCTACATATTAAACTGTTAGAGTTGTAGCTTTTTCCACATATGATCAGTATGTCTTAAATTTAATTATTTAACACATTTTCACATTGTAATTTGACACGATGCAAGAAACTGATTTGATTTTTATGATCCTCTGAAGCTGGGGTGTCCAAAGTGTGGCCTGAGGGCCATTTGTGGCCCTTGGATTGAGTTTGTGTGGCCCCCAAAAGCAGTTTGAGAATGATAGAAATTTGGCTTGTCCAAATTGATTTTTATTTTTAAATCAGAATGAAATGATTACCAACATCATTTTCTCCTAATGGAAAAAGTTAGGTACAACAAAATATACTATAATAAGTAGAACCATGTTCATCCAGAGATTTTTACTTACTTTATGCACCAAAATGAACTTTTATTTAGTTTACTGAATTTGACTAAATATAGCAAGCATTTTAAAAGAAAGTGGCGCTAAATTCTGTTCTTATAAATGAGAATTCATTTGTTATACAACGGCTAAAAGAATTTAAAAACAAGTTGCCATTGTTTAAATATAGCAACCCTTTTCTACAAAAAACAAAAGCATTTTACTAATTTATTTGTCTTGATTTTAGTTTTTGTTCTGTTTTTGTGGCCCACGTGATAAAAAGTTTCGACACCCTGCTCTAGAGTCTCCACATAAATAGTTATGATGGGCCGGATTCGGCCCGTGGGCCTCGAGTTTAACCCCTGCGTTTTAGGAAACATCAGGCTCCATCAGGATTCGGTTCTGGACCTTTCTATGAGGCTATAGAGCAACTCCCTCCCGCTGCAGTACTCGGAGATGAGCACCAGGTAGCGCGGCGTGACGTAGGCCTCGTGCAGCGCCATGATCCGGTCGTGGTGGAGGGACTTGAGGATGTCGTACTCCTGGAGCACCGCCTGCTTGGTGTCCGCCTCGTAGGGAACGATCTTCGCCATGAAGAGGTTTCCTGTGGCGTTCTCTCGACACTCCCGGATCACACCGAACCGGCCTCTGAAGGGGAAGGAAGCATCAGCGATTCACACCGGGGAGGAACTTTGGTCCAAAAATGGATTTTAATAGTTTTGTTTGGTGGATAGGCCTGACGCAATAAATCAATAAATCAACCAACAGCAGGAAAAAGTAAAACAATGGTTTCTATTTGCAGTATTTATCATTTCTTTCTATTAAAAACTGGATGATAAAAGTCTCCAGTCTGGTGTTTTGGTCTCAACTAGACATTTTTTAAGAGACTTTATAATTAATGTTTGGAATATGTTGCCTTATGAAATTACATTGATGACTGATCAGGTCAATTTAAAAAATAACCTTAAAAATTTAATAATAGAGAATGAATTCATATTGAAATGTTGAAATTTTGAATTTATATTCAAAGTCTGTTATTGTTTGTTTTATTTATCTCCATTTTTAATTTAGTTTTGATCAGCTGCCTTTGGTATTTTATTATGTCTTTTTTGTAACGTTTGCAAAGGAAGAAGAGTCTCTACTAATAGGAACTTTAAACAAATAATTAATTTTATTTTAGATATGTTCAGTTTCTTCCAGTTAAGGTGACAAATGTTCATTAGAATTTAACTAAACTTTGAAAGAGTGTTATTATTATTATTATTATTATTATTATTATTACATTACTGGAAAGTGGTCTCTTGAAAACAACCTTGTAGACTCTGAACATCCTTCAAGCGTCTCATTGCACTTTAACACTGAAAAATGTCACAAGTGAAATAATCTGTACATTTTTTATCAATATTAAGGAATTGACTAAAAGTCTCTAAATCTTACTGAAAAGTTTCTTGTAAGTTAGTTTTATTTTGTTTAAGTGTATTAAGATGTTTCCACTAGAAACTGGACCAAAAATACTTGGAAAAATGTTTTATTTCTACAGTGCAAACATCAATTTTGGATCGAATTGTGAGTTGGTAAACGATTCCCACTCCTAGAATATTGTTATTTAAACAAGAAGGACCCAAAAGTGGCTACCTCACCTTGCTTTCTCGTCCATGAATGTGTAAGGTTTCTGCGGGACGCCCTGGCGTAAAGATCCCTCCCCTGCCTTGGCCAGCGGCGTCCTGCGTCCAGACGGTGTGAGGCGTCCAGACGGGGTGATCCGTCCACTTGGAGGACCGCGACTGTCCCCTCCCTGCAGAACCGGCGTCAGGCTCTGCACTATCACAACGGGAGGGGAAAGTGCGAGCGGAGTGACGGAGGGCGCCATCGTCGCTGGGGTGGGAGCAACTTGAGAAGGTGGCGTAGAGCGAGCTGTTGCTGTGGGAACATACATTGGCACAGAGGAAATCGGCTTCCCGATTGGAGCAGTAGCCGTTGGTACTGGAGAAGGTGTCTTGTTGGTCGTTGAGGGGAATGCAAGAACAGGACTCTGGGGTTTGGGTGGAACAACAGGCGGAGGCGTCATCTTCGTCTGAGGTTTGCTGACGCTGATGCTGATGGAGGTCTTGGCTTTCGGGGGTGTGACTGGCGCCTGGTCAGCTGAGGTGGGTTCAGTTCCTGCAGGATGGCCAACAGCTGGCTTCATGGCTACAGGAGAGGGAGATTTAGCCACTGAAGATGCAGGAGTTGGGACTGTGGTCACAGTAGTGGATTTACTGGGAGCTGGTTTAATGGGAGGCACTTTCATGGACGACATCATGACCACAGGGGGCGCTGGACTTGTGGCGGGAACGGTCTTCACCACCACAGAAGAACTGGACTTGGCTGGTTCTAAGGAAGACAAATTATAATGTAGGGTGTGGCTTTATAAAGAAACACATTCAATCTTCTAAAAGTAAAAACATTTCCATAAATGAGGGTAATAAGAGACACCGATAAGGTAACGTACCCGTGGGATCCAGAGTCACAACCTCTGACAGGTTGCTGTAGGGGCCCTGACCGGCTTTGTTGACACAAGCCACTCTGAACCTGAAGGCGCCCCCTGCTGGCAGGTCAGTCACATTGTAGTAACAGTCTGCCACTCCGGTTGCAACTATCAGCCAGTTGCTTTCACCTGAAACAAGGAGGCAAGGGACTATTTAAATAAAATGGTCCACGCATATATTTTGGTACCATAATTAATAAAGATGGAGTTGTACATATCAATATAACTACCCAGGGCTGGTCGATTTTTCTTTGCATTTAAACTTGAAAACCTTTTGGTTGGAGCTGTTTTATAGTTTAAGATTCAGTTAATCAGTTAGGTTGTTGAAAATATCTGGCAAAAACATTTCTTAAAAAATCTGGAGAAGGTAAACGGACATGCAGTGGTGCTAATCTGCTAATAATGTGCTAACAGTGCTTAGCACTTTAGCATTTTTGTCAACTTTGTAAACATTTAGAGCATTTAGCTTCCCCTAAATGTTATTTTCCAGATAAACTCCAAAGCAATAACTTACTTGCCTATTTTGTAAACTTTCAGAGGTTCATATTCATGCTCTTATTTTGAAGAGGGTGAAGACTGTGTATACAGCAGCTTTATTTCCTCTCCTCTGTTTTATTCAAGAAACTTTGCTGAGTGAATGGTAAATCTACAATAAATGAACCAATAAGGTATACTAAAGAATTCAACACTTCTGTGAACAAACAACCAAAGGTGTTAATTAAACAAACACGTGGAAAGTTTCACAGATATGAATTGTTTCATATCTGTGAAACACATTTGACATCGAGTTAGGTATGGGTAGCAGTACAGTTGATTTTAGCACTTTAGCATTAGCGTCCACTAAATACCATGTTAGTAAAGCGCTTTAGCATTAGCAAAACTAATGTTTATGGTTCCTGCTTTAGCGTTAGCGCAGCTAGCTTATTACTCAGCAGCGCCCACCACTACGTACAATCTATAAAGTTATAAAAGTGCCAGTTTCACATGGTTTATTGTTTCATAGCAGTAGCACCGCTATTGTGAATAACACCAATAACATATATGTAGCACTTCAGTACGGCTAGCTGCTACCAGAAGTTGGAGAAGAAGTAATTTAAACCTCCAGTATTTTTCCCATATATCGTTCCAGGACAACAGTCATGGTGACTGTATTTGTTCTTTCTAGATGAATAAACTTCATAAAAGTTATAAATTGTTATATTTATCCACAAAAATAAAAAGTTAAACAGTGGATGATGAACCTTCTGCTCTCCTCTCCAGAGAGTAGGTGCAGGGGGCCATATTGTCCGAGGGTCGCCACACCACTAACACTGTGTTGTTATATTTCTGAGGAATCTCTGGGGTCCCAGGACGATTAGGCAGGCCTGTAAGACATACAGTGTATTATATATACATATATTCTTATGAGATCAAATATTGGTGTTCCAACTAGAATGTTTAGTATTTCTTACGAGCGAGGGATATAGTGCAAGAGCTGGACACGGCGGCCAGGGGGTTTGTAGCAACACACTCGTACACCCCAGCATCTTTTTTGGTGGTTTGCATGATCATCAGCAGCTGTCGGCCATCAGGGCAGGAAATCATGTTCATTCTAGCATCGATTTCTAAAGGCTTCTTGTCTGAGGAGGAAAATGTTAAATATATCACAAATATATCAAAACATTTCAGTGTATATTTGTAGCCTTACCTTTTACCCAGGCGATGTGTGGATGGGGGCTTCCAGCTGGCAGACAGCTAAGGGTTACTGGGTCACCCTCCAGGAGGACATGATCTCTGAGCTTGATATGGAACACAGGAGGAAAATCTGGCCCAGAATGAAGGAAAACACCATTAAAGAGGACCTATTATGCAAATGGTTACACTTCCATTTGAATCTCAACTACTTCAAAAACCAGCAAAGATACTTTATAAAATAGATTTGCTGCTTCTTGGCAATAAGTTAATAGGTTTTTCGTATGTAGAAAATGAGCCATTTCAAAAAAACCTCCAGATTGTTGTGTTATATTCAATGAGAACAGCGCTGTTACCTAGCAACTCCAGCCAAGTTCCCCCTGTCACCTAGCAACCGAAGAAAAGCTCCAGCACATTTGGTCTGCTGGTTTTACCACTGTATGCGCTGTACAATGGCTGCTGAAAAAAACAAGTGTTTTGCTGATGACATACATCCAGAAAACACCTGGTGTATTCTTGTTGGTTGTGCAGATGACTCCACTTCTGCTTTTCAGAGATGTACGTTTGTATAATTGCGCATCTGTTTTTAAGTGCGAGTGTAAACGATGAGTGGGGGGGCGTGGCCAGCAGCAGTTATTAGGATTTAAAGCGACGAGATGCCTGAAAACAGCTAAAATCTCTATTTAAAAATGATTTTGTGCAAAAAATGTGATGAACATGTTTTGTATAGCGCATAAACCTGTTCAAGGAAGCATAATAGATCACTTTTAAATATAACCTTGAATGTGATGTAACATGCTAGCAGTAGCCGTTGTGGTTCAGTTTACTCAGACACAATAAAGACCAACCTAGGAGAAAAAAAGCCACTAAACATAAAAAGGACCATTTTGATTTGAGGACACAGCAGCACCATTTTACCTGAAGCTAATTTGGAGTACTGCCGTGAGCGTAAGGAACTGTTGTCTCGGGAGATGGCCGTTGGTAAGTCAGGCTGTGATATTGTTTTGTCTCGTTTGCCTCTTGTCAAGCCCCATCGATCCCATCTGGATCTCCGCTCAACTTCAATACCTACAATACAAAAATAAAAGAACATACATTAGCTGTGATTGACTTTCTTAAATAGAATACGTCAAGACAACGCCATACCCTTGGATGTGTCAGACTTTAGGCTGGACATCGAGTCAAGAGACTCGGATGAGGCGCCATTAGTGGCCTGAGATGCCAGTTGGTTCTGAGGAACAATGATAGGCTTCATCGCTCGACTCTCTGATGTTGATCTACGAAGCATAGAAAGAATTGGTGCTCGTTTTGTTTCCTTGTCTTCTGAGGCTCGTCTCTCTTCTGAGTAACTTCGGATTCTTGTGGAAATCCCTGCCATGGTTGATTCAATCTTTCTGCGCATCGCCAACACTGGTGATTCATTAGGTTTCTTCAGCTCCTTTTCATCCACTGGCTTATCACCTTCTCCATCCATCCTGGTCATCTCTACCTCTTTCCTTTCCTGAGAACCTCGTCTGCCAAGACTCCAAGACAGCCTATGTCTTAAACCTGCTGAGTCGTCGTCTTTCGGTACTTCATCTGTGCGCTCTGTCGATGGAGTTCTCTTCAAGCGCATAGAGAGTCTCCTCATGAACCCTTGATCCTTTTGAGCTTCACGAAGGTCTTGGACTGACTTGGACTTTTCTTCAAGTCTTCTTGAGGCTAACTGCAAGGGAGCGCCAATCGGTCCAGGTCTGTATATCTCTTCAGATGTGTCTGATGTTGCCTGGATGGCCGGTGTACTGTCTTCATTCTTTGATCTGGAGAGAAACTTCAGACTCCTTGTGAGGGAAGATTCCCGTTTTTTGAAGCGGGCCTCAAAAACCTCTTCAGAGGTCATATCTTCTAAGTCAGCTCCGGCTGTGACCTCTTGCTGGGGTGACGTTTGTGAATAGGTCTTTGGCGGACTGGGTTCTTTTGTGATCATTTCTGGCGATGCGACTCTAGAGTAGACTGCAGGGTGCTCGGTGGTTGACATGATTGGCTTTGGTGAACTGATGATGTCGGATGATGTGCCAGTATTGGCGGGAACAACAACTGGAGTGGAAGGGGAAAGGCGCGCCTCGTTCAGAGGCAGAAGGGAAGGCACCATGATGGTCTGCATTATGCTGGCATAAGCTGACACTCTTCCATCTGGAAGAACAACTCGGGTAGGAGGTGAGGGTGTTATATATGTTGAAGTAACAGTGCCTGGGGGCTGGTAAGGTTCTTGTGTTGGTTTGACCATAACCAAACTTGTGCTTATGATCATCTCAGAAGATGTCATTGAAGTACTTGTCTTCTTGTCTGCATTTTCTTTAGCTTTTGACTCAACTGCATAGTCAACTCTTTCATCGTCTTCTTTTACTGACTCTTGTTTTTCTTCATACACCGTTTCGCTCTCTTTCTCCTCTTGCATTTTCTCTTCTGCTAAAGAGCTTTGGGCCATATCAGAAGGTGTGTGGATACTCTGGCCCATGTTATCTCCTTCAGTCAATGGTTCCTCTGAAATACTCATGTCCTTCTCTGAGAATCCACTTGTGCTTGATCTTTCATCAAAATTACTGTCTGCAGTCAGTCCATCCATCTTTTCACTCACAGTCTCATCTGTTCGAACCTCTTTCTCCATCAGTGAATCCTGACTCTCTGTTTTGGATTGATTTTCTTGCACAACTGGCTCTGGAGTCGGTGGTTTTGGGGAAGACTCCCTGGGAGTCTCTGGACGGGAGTCTAGCTTGGTTTGCTCCGTTAGAGCCGACATGGAAATTGCTTCTTTAAGCCGCCTTTCTTCTACTTGTGCGACAGGAATCTCCAAAGGTGCTCCTGATCGTCTATGTAAAGCTATAGGTTCTGAATCCCCTTGACTGAAAGAAGTGCTTTTACGCAGAACTTTAGGTTTAGGCACCTCGTCCCTTGGAAAGTCACTGGATGCAGCTCTGGTAAGTGGAGGTGGGCCCAGACGAGCAGTGCGAGAGTAGCGATCTGAAGGTATTGCTCGCTTTTCGTCTCCCATCCCTAATGTTTCTAAAAGAGGTCCTCTCAGGCCACTCATCTTGTTGTCTACAGAACCGCCACGAAGCAGTCGCTGCCTCATTAGCTCTAGTTTTAGAGCATAGTCTTCCTGACTCATCTTTGCGGTTCCAGGGCTGGTGCTCCTCCTCGGTAGTTCCATGGAGACAGCTTTCTTTAGGACTCTCCGTCCTTCCTCTGGGTTTTCTTCTCCGGCTCCTTCCTCAGGTGTAATCCGAAGCAGCAAAGCACTGTCGGCCGAACCACCACGCCGCAGTTCCCCTCTTTTCCGGCCTCCTTCCACCTTGTCAGACTCCATGCTTGATCCTCTTTTAAGGGGTTTTCTGGCTTGTTCTGACTTTTGGATCAGTTCACTCAGAGGTGATTCTTCTGAGAAACCCCTGTCGTTGTCTTCCGATGATCGTTTCCGAAGACGGCCTTTCCCCCTGGCCTCGCCTCTTACTGGTTCCTTCTCCTGAGAGTCAAACTCCATGGCCTCCAGACCTTGGGAAGATAAACTTGTTTCATTCTCCTTTCCTGATTCCTGCTCATTGGTCTGAATGTCATTCAGTGACATTCTTGATCCAGAGAAGTCCATGTTGAGTGGCATTGGAATAAAAGGAAGTTCATCAATGTCTTCGTCTGAATCAGACGATGAAGAAGGCAGGGGTGAGCCTTCTTTCTGGTGCCTCTGGACGGCAATCGAGGTGTGGCTCGAGGAATCGTTCAGCAACTCTGGTATGGATCTCATGACCATTTTTGATTTATAGCCAATTATGGAACGCTAAAAAATAAGCAACAAAATATTACAACTACAAATCAACGTCTGCAGGAAATTCATCATAAGACTTGGAAATAACCTTCTTTACCTGCCATTTTCTGCGAGCAGCAAACTTCTTCAGACCTTCTGTACTGATGGCCTTCCCCTTGCTTAGTATCTGCATATGGCATGGACAGTATTCAAAAGTAAAAAATTTAGGAAGGGGATCTTTATAATGTCACGTGGAACTCAAAGGATGGATCATTGACTTTTTCTCACCTTGAACCACGGATGTCGAAGACACTCCTGAGTATCGGGTCTCCTAGAAACAAATTACACAAAGTTATGAGCAAATGCAATGTTCCACAGTTTCAAATGTGTTTTCTCTGGGTGATATTAAATTTTGGTTTAGTGCTATTTGGGAAACTAGCAGGACAGTTCAGAATTTGTCTGTGTAAACCACTATTTACAGAAAAAAGAGTTGGATGTTCAAAATATAACAAAGATTTCAAAGTAAATCAGTTACATTATGTATAAAAATGTACATAATGAAAAACAAAAGAACCTCGTTTAGCGTGACTCAGATCAGTTTGGTGCTAAATGGAGGAATTAACATTATTAATCCAAGTTCTGTTTGATAAAAATTCAATGTTGTAATGTGGGCAAACTAACAGAGCTAATTTTTTATTGAGCAAAAGGTTTAAAATAGTCCAATCATATTTTTTGGTGCGATAATAAATAAAATTTAATTTGTATTTACTGAAGTAACTAAATTTGCACTTGACAGTTTTTTTTTTGCATTTGATTTTGAAAAGCTTTTGTTTGGACCCACTATTAGTTTGAGATCCTAAAACACTTTGGGTCTCTTGTTGATAGACGCTTTTACAGTTTCTACAGGGGAATTGCATTTATTTTGACAATTATTTTTTAATGAGTCAGTACGTTTGTTGAAAATATCTGTTTATTTCTTGAAAATAGCAAACATACATGGAGTGATAGGCACACTTCCACTAATCTGCTAAAGCGTTAAGCACAGGCATATGCTAACGAGACAATTATTTTCCTCTGCCAGTTACTCACAGCCTGTCCGCTACCAGCAGCTTGATGATAAACCCTTTCGCCTCTCGGCAAAGATCAGCAAACATGTTCTCTTCAAAAGCCACGTTGTAGTTCCTGATGTTCAGGACGGAGCTGCGGTCGCTTTCCCCGGCAAACGGGGAGATTCCAGTCAGGCTACCAACAGAGGAAAATTCAATAAATAGAGAAAATCAGGAGGAGAAACGCAGAAATTAAAACCTAGTTTAGGTTTTACTCACCACAGGTACGATATAACCCCGACAGGCCTGTGAACATAAACCAAAGGCTTCTTTAAAACCGTCCAACACTCATTAAAAATGCTCTACATTAAAGGTCGTCTACCATATGTCGGTGGCTTTTGAAACAGGCGTCTGGTTGACGATTTCTGGTGCAACAAATTCGGGCGTGCCGTATTTGCAGTACTGAGTCTCATCTGGCGTGAACTCAACAGCGTTTCCGAAATCACATAAACGGATCTGATCGCTTTGGTGATCCGCCATGAGGATGTTATCGGGCTGGAAATAAAACACACACACACAATGATCGTCTGCGGGAAGAAACACATCTGTAAAATTATGTAGAATAGCAGTGGGAAGGGCAACGCTCCATCTAGTTCTACCTTTATGTCCAGGTGGATGATGTTCAGATGGTGAAGGTAGTCCAGTCCCTCCATCAGTTGTCGCACACATGAACGCACCTGTTGAACAACAGCAGCTGCTATTTATCACATCATTATACTTTATATGTCAGCTTAGTGGGCAGAACCGGTTCTTTCTTAAAAACATGATACTGTCTCTTCTTCTTCTGTGCTCATTCAGTTCTGACTTTCTTCTTAAACTGTAAAGAAAGTGGCACCATGATTAACGAGTTGAATAAAAATGATCACAAAAGAAGCACCAAAACAAACTTAGAGAGAAAAATTCAAAATCATTGAAGAGTATAAGCTGAATTTTCTTCCCATTTTGATCCATTTGTGCATCAGATTCACAAAGCAAGTAGCTGTATTGACGGGTCAGTACAGAAGTGCATCGAGTCCAGATTAAATAGGAAATATTTCTATTTAATACGTTAATTTTGATTAATTAATTACTTAGTTTTTAACATTTTTACCACAACTAATCACATTTTTTACTATATACAAAAGTTCTGGCTGGAAGCTTTGTATTTGTGCGTTTCTGGTAAACCCGTAAATCTGACGCACAAGCGACATCCGTCCAACGATGGATGACAAAGCTGCTTCTCCTCGCCCATCGTGGATTAACGTTTGCTTCAAAAACCGATCTGACTGAACGCTGAAAAAAAATGTTGCTGTGTTTTATTTGTGCTAAAAGGAGTTAGCATATCAGCAAAGCTTTTCAAGCCTAAAATAGCATCTCAATGCTAAACATGTAGCGGCTAGCTGTCATAGCTTCTAACCAAAGTCTAATTTATTAAGAGTTGTGTTTAATAATGCCTGCAAATGAAGTCCTATCTACTGGATTTGTCTCTAACTGTAAATTTAGACAAATCCTTTTTTTTTTTGACAAAAAAATAGAAATAGGTGGAATTTGCTTGATGATATCTTGTATAAATGCTGCAGAATCGCATCAGGAGAGTTTTTACCTCATGTTGCAATGCGAGCAGCAGGACTTTCTGTTTTTAAAGGGCAAAGATCTTGTTCTGATTCTAAACAAAAATTAGGATCTGTTACTTAAACGCAGGGCTTACGTCAGACTCCAGGATGGTGGATTTCCTGTTAAATCTGTCCAACAGCTCCTCATGGCAGCTTTAAACATGAATTAAGGCTTTTCACACAGCAGATCTGACTCATGTTGAATAATCTGTGAAACTCTTTTTTAGGATACATCTCTGTGATGATGACGACTGCGTTCTTCTTCTCAAAGGCGTCATGGAAGTAGAGGACTCTCTCGTGGTCCAGCTTGGACAGCAGTCTCATCTCTCTCAGAGCCGACGCCTTCCTTTTCACTCGAGCCGAGATGAATTTTGCGGCGTACTCCATTTTGGTGGCTTTCTGCTTCACCCGCTTCACGTAGGAAAACGTTCCCCTGCGGAGAAAGAAAGTAAGAGCTTGAAAACGTCTCATAAATCCAGAAGTATTTCTAAAAAAATCTCGCTTCACCTCCCAATTTCCTTGAGGACGTCGTAGTAATCGGTCAGTCTGCGCATCTTCCTCAGGATACTCTCCTCATCATCAATGGGTTCCTCCTTCCTCTTAGCTGCAGGAACAGACCGACAGCTGAAACCCTGCATGCAGTGACTTCATTTAATTTAACGGCTGCATGTTTGAGCCGTTACCCTGGTGAACGGTGAGTTCGGCTTTGCAGGACACAGACCCGGCCAGGTTTCGGGCCGTACAGGTGTACACGCCGGAGTCCTCAGGGTGCGCGTTCAGCACCACCAGGGAGCATTCGTTGTCATCGTAGACGAAGGTGTAGTGACTGCTCTCTGACAGCAGGACGTCCCCCTGGAGGTCAAAGCTCTCGTTTTATCAGAATCCCAAAGAAAAGCTGGAACTGTTAATGAGGAAGCTGTCGTTTCTGACATCTGGATGGTTACTGGCATTTTGTTCATTGTTTAGTTGCAGGATAATCTTGAGCTAAAACATTAATAATAAGGAGTGTGGTCCAGCAGCATCTCATTTAAATGAGAAAACTTTGTTGTTTTAACAAGATTTAAAAAAAATGTTTATAACAAGGTTTCTATCACATTAAAACCAAAACATCTTATCTCTTAAATAAGAAAGGCTGCAACAGTAAAACAGAAACACGTCTTGGGATTTTTAACAAGTCGTAAATTGGCAACAGAGTGTATTTTATATTGAACAAGAACCTTTCTTCTAGTAACAAGATATAAAACGTTATCATTTTAACATGTTTTTCATTTCACAAACACAAAACTTTCTACTTTTAATGTGGTTTGCATCTCGTTATAACAAGAAAGTTTCCTCATTTTAACGAGATATAATTAGTTTTATATCTCGTTAAAATGAGGAAAGTTTCCCGTTAAAATAGGAGGCAAAACTCATTAAAACAAGAAAAAAATAAGTCTTGGGTTTAAATCCCGACCTGGACCGACTTTTGTGGCTCATATCCAAAATATTCACTTCAAAATGTTGCTTTGCAGAATCTGTCGACGTCTGCAGTCAGAAGAATAACCGAAAAGTTTAAACCAGCTGGAAGTGAGACAATCTAAGCTGGATGAGGACCAAAGATTATCTTCCACCACGCACAGCGAGGAGGACGGGAACGGAGGCGAAAACATCTCACCGTTGGAGAACTGCAGCAAAGTCTCCATAACAACCATTTATTTAAAGGCTTTTGTACACATCTTTACCGGGAGAGCCGACGACTGTGGAGGATGCTGAGAGTGACAAAGATTTGTGAATCTTTATCTCCAGCCGATTCTCTGGTGTCATTTTGAAAGTCTAGATCCATAAATGGTTATAAATCAGTGTAGAAATCACAAAAATCATGATGCTATCACCACTCAATCAAGGTTTGTATGTCTTCCAATAAATAAATAATTACATTATAAAGTGGAACAGAAATGCTCACAAACAGCTGAAAGCCGCAAATATTTGAGACTTAAATATTGCTAATTTTAGCAAATATATCCTAATCTACATTAATATGGAAACCGTCTTAGCGCTACAGCAGAAGCTAACATCTATAGTTTTCCTTATTTTTGCTCTTTGGTGCTCAGCCAATCAGCACTAAGGAGAACAAACGGTGCTCCTGAATTGGCTGCTTTGCAAACACCAACCAATATCTAGCAGCATCATGGCTAGATATTTTAGCTTTCCTGCCTTACGCTATGAGAAATCCCCTAAAGGGAACGTTTCCATGAATAACTAGGAGTTAGCACCTTAAACCAGAGGATGTCAGGGACAGGTTTGCCCTCCACGACCACAGCAAAGCGAGGCGTCTCCCCGGAACAGACGTCCAGGTCTTCCATGATCGTCTCGAATGTCGGCGGAGCTGTGGACGGAGTTTCAGTTAAAAAACCTGCAGACGGACGGATGGACAGAGGAGCGCCTTCCCTACCGGCCGTCTCCACGCTGAAGCTGCAGCTGTCGCTTCCAAACTCATTGGTGGCCACAAAGGTCATCTCACCGACGTCCGAACTCTTCACCTTCAGCAGCTTCAGCGTGTGCTGGTCGTCGTCTGGCATGGCCATCTCATACAGGCCGGGCTTATTGGTCAGAGTTACTCCTTTCCTGGAGACAAGTTGGTTTGAGTTTGAGAGACTCGAACCTCAAAATAAGCTTCCCCACTTACAAAGAATGGAGAGGTTTGTCATTTTCAGGACAACTCAATTGTGAGAGACAGAAATATAGAAACTTTTATTCTGATTTTTCTAAAATAATTAATTGCATGAATTTGGTATTTCACACAATGAAAACACAGACAACCTTTATTTATGATTACAGAGATCAGGTGTTCTCTATAGTTCTTGACCAGGTTTCCAAACATCTTTCAGGGTTTGGGGTTTTCACTGGGCAACTTTCTATTGCCTCCAGGCTGGCGAGGCCACTTTAGAGCATAAAATACTTTCTCCATAGTTGCCCTGGCTGTGGGATTCGGGTCACTGTCGTGCTGGAAGACCCAGCCACAGCCCATCTTCGATGCTCTTAAGCCCATTCTCCATTGTCAAGTCTCACTGAAGCTGGGTAACGTTGGTTTGGTTATAGTCAGGTTGGGTGTGTCGCCATTGGGAGTCCAGTTGACGAGGCAAGCCAGCTCAAATTGTGGCATTCTTCTACCACAGTGGATAAAAAGGTTTGGACCTCAAGGTTTCACCATGGAATAATCGATTTTCAGTTAACCTTCTTGCCAACTGCTATAGTCTCGTCACGGATTGGTTGAGATGTTGTTCGAGTATCTCAACCATCGGCCCGTTCATTCGGGCCGATGAACGAATACAGCCCACTGCCAATCCAATGGCTTGTGTGCAATATCCAGCTAGCAACAGCTTGTATCACCACTGAGGCAGTTCCAAAACATGGGGAGGAATCGCACAGGATCTGACAATGGAGACAAATCAGGTAAAGGTGGAACCGATAAAAGCAAAGCCCATGGAGAAGGTTTTTTATTGAAGGAAGGCGGTTATTGCGGACAGGGCTTATCACCCTGTCCTTCCTGTACTTCCTGTCCTTCCTCTCCTCAATAAAGGGCATCTTCCTGCCTCCTTTGCAGGCAAGCTTTCCCAAAGAACAGTACATTAGGGGAGTTGTGACAAAAAGTGGTGTACGATATTCTTCTATCAGATTCTGTCTCTCACAGTTGAGGTGTACCTATGAGGAAAATTACATACCTTTGTTTGGAAGTGGGGAAACTTGAGAAATCTGTGGTGTATCAAATAATTTTCCCCAATCTATCTAATCTGTTTTTGGGATCCAGGAAGAATAAATATCTTTCCTTTCATCTAAACATAAAAAGTGTAGATAAATGAAGTCGGTACCTCTTCCAGGTGACTGCGGTGTTGACATGATTCAGAGTGATGGAGATTGTGACTGACTGGTTTTCAATCACATACACAATGTCTGGTTTATCAATGATCACTGGAGCCTCCTGAAGGTATGGACCTTAAACGAAACCACACAGAGCATTTTAATAACTCACTATCATCTACTGAGGGATTACCAGACCGGAGTTTACCTCTGTCCAGGAGCTGGACCGGATCGGTGGCCGGGGAGGGTTTGCTGAAGGCTTTAGAGGTGATGGTCAGGACCCTGAATGCATAGCGGACTCCTTTGGAGAGAGTGCTGATGATGTAGGTGGTTTCCTTCAGACCAGAGGCGATTATGATCCATTGGATGGAGCCGAGTGCTTGCTGCTGGATGGCATACATCAGGGAGTTGGGATCTGGAAGAGATCAAGGCCTCACTGAAACTCCTTTCTCTCCAGATTCAACACCGTAAGTCAAGGGTTGAATCTGTGTCCACTGGTCTGACGTCATGTCCTTAATGGTCCTACGTACCAATGGAAGGGTCCAACCTTCTGGGTTTCTTCCAGCTCAAAGTAATGGTTTTTCCAGTGATGGACTCAATGACTGGAGTACCATCAGGAGGATCAGGAAGAATATCTGTGAATGACAATGTGTTGGAGGAAGCGTGAAGAGTTCTCCTGCATTACTCATGTCAAAACTCCAGACTTTCCCACCATCAATGCAAAATTAATAAATACATGTAAAAGTTCCCAATGAATCCAAACATTTTCACAAAGTCCAACCTTTCCTGTCAGAAAGAGGAAGGGTTGGATGGAGAAATGTATTCTCCAAATTCGATAAATATTTACATTACTATACTTTAAATTCTTGTGACTATAAAGGAAACCAGCATGGATCTATAGAGTCTGATCTGGTCTTAATCAGTTGTTCTCAGGGTGTTCTGAAGGTCCAGTTCCTAAAACACTGGTGGCTTTGGTGTGTTGGTACTCTGCTGAGGTACCAGGCCTGGACTGGCTTTCAGAAAGCCAGGGGACTACAGATGAAGACCATGTGGAGTACTTGTAGAAATTTAAGCTGAAAACAAAGATAAAATTACCTGCAACATAGAGATGTGCATAGCAGGTGGCCTTTCCCACCTTGTTGGCGATCACACTCTTATAAACGCCACCATGAGCATGACACACAGAGCGGATGACCAGGCTGTGAACGTCACGGACTGCAGAGAGAAGAACAAGCAGGTCTTATAAGCTGGTCTAGTTTTTGTTGGAAGGATTCTTGAACAAAATATATGATCATCCTGATGGACGAGTCCTGGAACTGTAGCAGCAGCGGTGGGCACTGCTAATCCGCTAATGCTCTAATAGCAGAACTAATCACTTTTGCTAACTTTGAAAACATTTAGCTTCCTCTGAATTAATTTTTCCTGTTGATGCAACATGTTGTGTCATAGAAAAATGCTAGAAATCACTGCAAATCACCCTGAAAAACCATCATCACATAAAACATGGTGATGTCAGTATCATGCTGAGGGGAGACTTCTCTTTAAGACGGACAGTGAAGGTGGTTGGAGTTGAATGGAGCTAAAAACACGACATTCCAGGTGGGAAACATGTTACTGACTGCCAGTAGTGCCACACTTCTGCCAATCTGCTAATGTGCTAAAAGCCGTCGCTTAGCGCTTTGCAGCTTTTGCTAACTTTAAAAATGTTTAGCGCACTTAGCTTCCCTAAAATGAAGTTTTATGGATAAATTTACTAGGCTTTTTGTGACAACAAATTGTGTGCATCAACATGTTTGAAATTAGCGCATTAGCTTCTGCTAAATGCCATTTAGGCGTATTGGTTTAGCGTTAGCAGAATGAATGTTTATGATTTTTATTTTAGGTAACTTTTAGCTGGCGGAGTCCACCACTGGTGACTGCAGAAGATTCGAGATGGCGCTTCAACTTCCAGCAGTAAAAATCAAACAGTGTAGAGAAATGCATGTTCATGTGTTAAAATGGCCTAGTCAATGTCTCAACTGAGAGCTTTCATCCAGTCTCACTGGAGTTATTTTGCAAATCATAAAATTCAGAGTGTAGATGTGAATGCAAGTTTAGCTAAAGCAGCCCAGCGTTGGCGTAGCTCCGCCTACACTGCGTCATCTTCCTGTCCTCGGTGCTCTCGATCCTGCGGCCATTTTGGAACCAGGTGATGGTCGGGTACGGCAGGCCGGCCACTTTGCACTTCAGCACCGCCTCCTTCCCCTCGACCACATCCAGGTCGTAGAGAGGCTTGATGAAGTCGGGCATGGTGAAGCGCTCCACCTCGTTCTCCGGGACCTCGGGCTCCTCTGGGATGGACGGCATCTTCTCCAGTTTGGCCCTGAGAGGGAAGAGAGATGCGGCTCAGGGAGGAATATTTCTCAGCTTGATGAGTTCCAGGTGGATAACTACATCTTCCTACATCTGAGAGGAGATGGCCGGCCGCGGCTCTTGGATGTAGAGTTCAGCAGAGTTCTCAGCTTCTCCGTGAGCGTTTCGGGCTCTGATGGTGTAAAAACCTTCGTCGTCACTTGTCACGTGGGAAATGATGAGAGAATGGCGGCCGCCCTCCTGGACCATCCGGACGTCTTCGCTTTCGATGAGCGGCTGGTCTGAAGAGAAGGGTGGGAAAGATCACTTCATCTGTTTCTGCTTCTTTTGTCAAACTTAAATGTTGCAGAACAAGAAAACTATTTATCAGACATAGAAAACCTGGGTTTACCCAATCAAATTTAAGTCTGGACTTTGACTAGGTCACACTGAAACGTCCATATTTTACATGCATGACCCAAGTTAAGTAGTTTCCCTTCAGGATTTTCTTGTAAAACTTTTGTTTATGCTGCTATTATTTTAAAGATATTAATAAAAAGTTTCACATTTATAAAATCAAATTTTGTAAATTGTCAACTCAACTCTGTGCTGCTTTTGCTTTGAAGATATTGATGATGACCAAGAAAATACTTTAATATCCTTTAAAATGATTGCGGCACAAATGGAAATTTTTGCTGCACAAACGGTTGAAGCACTTTTAGTTAGATTTGAAGAAGGTGTGTGGCCACCTGCACTCTGGTTATTAAATGTGTGTATTTGTAGTGTGTTTGTACCAAAGTGGCTCCAGAGGACCTTCGGCGGCGGCGTCCCGCTCACTTTGCAGTCGAACCGAGCGTTTCGACCCTCAATCACTTCCAGAACGTCCAACTTCCGAGTGAACAGAGGCTCCAGTGACGGAATCACCTTGAGTTTCCCGCTGGACGTCACTTCCTCTGAAAGTGGAAACCCAATAACAGCGATTAGGTGACGTCGGCGTCGGCCATCTTGCGCCTCACGTTCTCCAGGTCCGAACCTTTGGCGGTGCTGAGCTTGCAGGTGTACGTCCCGCTGTCGTCCTCGTGGACAGAGTTAAGCAGCAGGCGGCACTTCCTGCCGTCGAAGTGCATCTTGCAGTTCAGCAGGGCGGGTTGGATCAGCTTCCCGTCCGCCAGCCAGTCCACGTCGGTGTCCTTCGGCCCGACGGCGTGACACTCAAACAGAACCGTCTCTCCCGCCTTCGCCGTGATGTCCCTCACTGGGCGAACGACGGATAGACCCGGCTCGACCGGAGGAGCTGAGAGAGAGAGAGAGACATGGAAACGACAATGAGAGAGAGGAAGGAAGGAAGGAAGGTGGGAAGGAAGGAAGGAAGGAAGGAAGGAAGGAAGGAAGGAAGGAAGGAAGGAAGGAAGGAAGGAAGGAAAAGAGTAAGGAAAGATGGAAGAAAAGAAGGAAGGAAGGAAGGAAGGAAGGAAAGAAGGAAGGAAGGAAGGAAAAGAGTAAGGAAAGATGGAAGAAAAGAAGGAAGGAAGGAAGGAAAGACAGAAGAAAGGTACAGAGGAAGGAAGGAAGGAAGGAAAGAAGGAAGGTGGGAAGGAAGGAGGGAAGGAAGAAATAAAGGAAGGAAGGAAAGAAGAGAGTAAGGAAAAGAGTAAGGAAAGATGGAAGAGAAGAAGGAAGGAAGGAAAGACAGAAGAAAGGTACGAAGGAAGGAAGGAAGGAAGGAAGGAAGGAAGGAGCTGACCTTTGACCTCCAGCCTGGCTTCGCACTGCTTGGTGCCGTACTCGTTGATGAGGCGACACGTATAAACTCCAGAGTCGGATTTGGCCGCAGACCTGATGGTCATCTCGAAGGCGCCGTCCGCCGCCTCCCGAACGACGTGACGGGCGTCCGACTTCACCGTCACTCTGTCCCTCAGCCTGAAAACAAAACATTTAAAGCAGAGGTTCTCCTGCTGAATGTGAGGTTGTTACATTTTCCTCTGTTTTGGTTTGACAGACTTGTGGTGGGCGGCGTTCCTTCATCGCTCTTTATTTTCTGCTGTTGTGGTTTTAAATCACGATGAACCCTCCGGCCCACATGAATGATTCAGACTTTCTGATTATTTAGAGGACAGAGCTGATGTGATGAGTTAAAAATAATGCAGCGCTAAACGTTACATAACGCCGGAAAAAAAAGAAAACACAAAACAATGTGTCTCTTTGTTTATGGAGATAAACTGGGGCCATAAAATAATTTTCAATTTCGAGATGGAGAAAAAAAGGAAAAAAGTTTGAAACTGTAAAAAGATATTTGAACTGGAAAAAATTGCAAGTGTAAGAAAATAAAACATTAAACTGAAAAATTGTTTTGAAACTTAAGATTTGACTTTCATTGAACTTTTTTCATTTTTATTCCAAGTTTCTGTGGCTGTGGGAGTCAAATCAGTTATAAACTGATGCACTGATGAAGCAGCTAAGCCCAGAAACCTTTCTAAACCTGACTTGGACTCGTGTAAATCTGCTTCAGCTTGATGAAACGTGACGTGGCGTCCTGAAGGATCGTACCAGTAGAGCAGCGGCTTCGGCTGTCCTGCAATCCGAACAGACATGGTGACTTCCTGTCCTTCAGTGACAGACTGGTCGGCCATTGTTGCCTGTTAAAAATGTAACAAAAAATGAATAAAATACAATGTTAATACACATTTCCATGCTCAAAAATGGTTTAAAAAAACATTAAAATTCAAAGAAAATTAGCTTCAGTTCGTCCTCAATGGTCTGACCAGAAAAGCTGGAGGTTCCCTGAATCTTGTGTCAATAGTTCGTCTCGGCTCTTGAGCTCCGAAGTCCGTGGCTTCCTCCAAAGGACTTAAATACTCTTCGTCAGAAGTTATCGGGCTGCTGATTTCCATCGGCACACCCAAACCTCCTTTTAGCTCCTGCACAGAGTCTGAGACCAGCAAAGTTGGGTTAAATTTCCATCCATCAACACCTTCAGCGCCACTCCCAAGCTAATTCTGGGTAAAATGAGCCGTTGCTTTGACGATTCCCGCCTTTTTTACAACTCATTGGCAGCGGCTGCAAACAACACCAACTTGTTTAAAAGAGCAGAGATTTAGCTTCAATAAGCAGTTCCTCAATGAAAACTATGATTTGTATTAAAAAACAGTCTTCAAATTCATAATAACACTGATATGCTAACTGTAGCATTGCTAAAAAAGTCAAAAGTTGTTTTCCAGTGTTGGATAGTGCTAACTAAAATGCTAGCTGCGCTAATCCTGAAGCACTAATCTTAAACATTAGCTCTACTAAGGCTAAAGGACAATACCTACTCCACACTGAGCAGAAGCTAATGCTAAAGCGCTAATTTCCACCATGACCATCACCACGTGTTAATGACACATCATACGTCATTACAGCCTCCTGTGTTTGTTGTATGCTTGCCATTTGCTCAATAAAGTTTTTTTTTTTAAAGGATTGTCAGGGGAGGAACTGCTGTGTAAAAAGCGTCAAAATAAGAGCATGAATATTGAAATGGAAAATCCTGAACAGTTAATAACCAAAACTTCAAAACAGATGTTGAACTTTATTCAACTGAAAGTTTACAAAACAGTAAATTAACGCTTTAGTTTTTATCCAGTCAGTGAGCTAAATGTGCTAAATGTTTTCAAAGCTAAAGTGCTAAACGAACATTAGCTCCACTATTAGCGGACAACCACCACTGTTGTTTTCCAACAGACTTGTTTGGTTTTTTTTAGCTATCCAAAACTGACTTTAGTGTTTAAATATTAGGATTTGTGCTTTTCATTTTGCCTCATTGATTTTTTAGCTTTCTGCACAGTTCAGCGAGAACACAGGCGCTGGACCGGTTTACAAATGACCGTACCTGTCCTGCACCCACTAATAATGACCATCTGAAATGGAAAACTGTGTTGAATCAAAACAATAGTGTATTCACGGTGAGCACAGCTACTGACACTCGCTGGAAAATTTATAGGTTCAGTTTCCCCTCGTCGTTTCTATGGAAACTATAAGTATGGTTGTTGAGCTGGAGTATGTGGCGCACACACAGACATGCACACTCGTTTTGTTTAGGGAGATAACGGCGAGGGAGCAGCAGAGAAAGCAGCGTGGGAAGAGAAAGTATAGAACAATGGATTTTTATAAATTCAGCAGCACCGACTGAACAAACGTTGCGTACACAGACCTGATTTAAGTCTATCGACAGCTTAGGTGCATGAAACGTTCTACAAAGTAATCTGCTGCAAATTAAAGAGGTTAAGTGGATTCTTCAGGGTTCAGACTGTGGATCAGCGCCAATAATGTTCAATGCGAAACTGCAGAATGAACAGCAGACCAACAGCAGACTGGAAGGAAATGAGGTTTAACCCAAAAACACTGGATTGGTTCAAGTAAATCATTTATACCACTTTAAATTGACATCAAAACATGTAGTATTCTGGTCTAAATGCAATAAACAAAGGGAATTTTGTATAATATCAAGTCCTGTCACTTTGATGAATTTCTATTCTGAATAGTGTCTGTATATTAGGATCAAGGTTGTGCAATTCTAACTTTCCCCAATTAATCATATTGTTATGAACATAATTAATCATAAACTTAGAAATCCTGTATGTGCAACGTGTAGGAAATAAAGAGCAAAGTCATATTACATAAATAGAATTGTACAAGAATAACTTCTTAATAATATGAGAATAAAGTTAAAAATAAAGTTGTAATAATATGAGAATAGTCGTACAAGATTAAAATTGTAATATCACAAGAACATAGTCATAATAATGCCACAAAAAGTTTAAAAATATGAGAATAAGGTCATAATAATGCAAGAATAGAGAGCCAAGTCAGAGCTTAAAAACACAACTGAAGGTTTTTTTCTCATTAAAATGACCTTTTTTGTAATTTTTTGACTTTCTTCAGGTAATACTTTGACTTTATCCTGCTAATATTATGATTTCATGCTCATGATTTCTGGCTGTAAGGCTCTGTTGTACAGAAACACTAAAGCAGTTCAAATGTCTCACCTGCTTTGACCGTGAGTGTGGCGCTGCTGGTGGCTCTTCCCATCTGATTCACTGCAGTCACACAGTATTTCCCACTGTCAGCCGTTTTAGCTGATTTTATGAGCAGACTATGTCGTTCACCTTCCACTTTGACGAGGTAGCTTGGCACGCCTGTGACGTCCATGTTGTCTTTTGTCCAGGTAACTTGAGCAGACAAGACAGTAAAGCATATAACTCAACTTGTTCTGTTAAAATTCCTCGTTTTCAGGGATTTTAACTTAAAAAACAGACATGTTACCGTCAGGACATGGGGTTCCTGCGATTATGGTTTTCAGTAGCACGTCTGCGCCAGCGAATGCTACGGTGTCCTGGAGGTTAAACTCAAACACTGGAGCCTCCATCGGGTCTTCTCCAGCAGAGACGTACGAATCGTCTGAGGAATCTGCACATATTTAGCCGTCGTTATCCCCAGGCAATAAAACTGAACAAGAATGACTCTTAAACCACAAACCTAACTCTGGAGACAGGGGACGAGGCCGGCGGCTCTTCCCTTTCGTCTTCTGAGGTCTTCCCTCCTTGGCACTTACACTCGTCTGATTGGGATCTTTTGTTTTCGCAGGAACGTCCATTTTCTCATCTTCAACAATAATGGTAGGGACCTTTAGCTGTGGAACCAGTTTGGACACCTCCATCACGTCCTCTGTTGGGGTAACGGATGTTACTCGTGGAGATTTTGGACGAGGCTGAAGGTGAAGATCTTGCATAATGACAGCCCTTTTCTGCACCAGAGGACTTTCAGGTCTGTTTTCAATTTTTCTCACCGCCACCTCAGCAGGCGTCTTCCTCCCTGTCTCCGGCTCTTGGCCGTGAGACAATTCTTGCATTCGAGAAACCCTTTGAACGAGAGGACTTGGGGGCCGTCGCTCCACCTTACGCAGTGTCATTGTGACATTGGGCGACTCGGCCCTTTGCTGATGTAATGCTGGTGAAGACGACCTGGGAAGTATTTCTGTCACCGGACTGACTCTGTGTAACTCCCGGACGAACCGTTGTCCCGGCAGCTCTGATAGCTGCACCGACTCCGGCGGCCCTGGGGCGTCTCTGAATCTCCCTGCTGTTGGGCCAGTTGTTGTTGTCTTCAGGGGTTGATGCAGTTCCTGCTGCTGTTGCTGCATCTGTTGCTGACTCAGGTCCTTCTCCCTTTGCTCCTTTCCCCACTGAGCGCGTTCTCTTTCTTGCAGCTTCTGTAGAACTTGTGGAGGAATTGGTTCGATTTTCCTGAAAGGCTGGCGCTGCCTCCCCTTCAGGCTGAGCTGTTCGGTGGAGAAGGATTTCTTTAGATGGGGTTTCCCAACCAGTTTCTTGATGCGCTGGAGCTCTTCCGTGAACTTGTTCTCAATGTCCTGAACCTTTTGAGAGTAGCGCGGTTTCTCCTCCAGGGAAGCAGCCCTCTGCTTAAACATGGATCTCCGTTCAGCGGCATCCTCTTTCAAAGCTTCTCGAAGATCTTCTCTCGAACTCTCCCTGGAGATTCCCAACCGGCTTCCACCGTCATCTGAATCTACCGACCCAGCACGGTTGAACCCCGCCCAGGACCTTCCCGAGACAGAACCTTCTGGAATATCGAGGCTTCGCCGCCGCTCCTCTAAGCCACGGACCTTCTCGAAAACCTTCGAACTTGCCCTTGTCAGCTTCGGAGAAGGTCTGAGGTTGAACTCTTTTCGGGAAGACTCACTCAGTGGGGTCTGTGGCCTGGAGTCCTGGCCACCTCCCTGAGAAACACTTTTTGGCTGCTTTGTCTTTTCCTCAAACTCTCCTGGAACTGTGTCTTGGTATTCAGTTGGCACAACGATTTTCTTACGCGAGCTGACAGGAGTGGTTGAACCAGAGCGGCTTGGCATCGGCGACGGCGGGCCACGCTTGACCAGCCTTGGCGATGGCGGCGGAAGAACTTGGGGAGGAGATTCTCTTGCAAAATCGTCTTGGCTTCTGAAAAAGAAGAACTTAATGTCAACACCTGCAGTCAGAACGATTGCAGTAGGACAGCAAGGCATTTTGGATCACAGTAATGTGACTCCTACTTGCCTGGTAGAGAGATCCTCGTGTCCATGTGTTCTACTTCTGTCCTCTCCACATTTCTCCATCATTGTTTCTTATGCAGAGAAACAAATATGTTGGTAAATTAGTCATGCATTCATGGTAAAATTGAATAATACACCATTGCAACTCCAATGAATCCAGTAGTTCCTCATCTGTCAGCTGCTAATAAAATAATCAACCTGTTTCCCTTTGCAGGCATAAACTTTCGCCTTGTTGGGACAAAACGTCGCACCGACTGAAACCTGAAAAAGTGCAATCAACCAAAACTACGACGGTGCAAAGGGGCTGATTTGCAAACTTTCAGGTGAATAAAGTCACACATCTGTGTTAAAGTTTAAATTACAGAATTCATCAAGCAGTTAGATGTTTATATTCATGCTCTTATTTTGAAGTGGACGAAGACTGTTTAGTTTCTTTCCTCTTCTCAAGTTCTCTCTCTTTTTTCCTCATTAACTTTCTTTCAAACAAAAAAGCATACAGGAACAAAATAAAACACAAGAACAAGATGTCAACATAAATACAATATCTAGAGCCTTTCTAGAACATGTCAAAATTAAAGTGGTGTTTGGGGGTTGTGATCGCTCAAGGGAAGATATAATCTGAATTGAAGTTAGCTGTTTAGCATTAGCATCTGCTAAATACCATGCTTGTGTAGCACTTTAGCATTAGCTTTTGTTACCTACATTGTTAGTGTGGTGGTTTAGCATTAGTTACCGCCCAAAACCATATTGGTATAGGTAAGGTAAGGTAATGAAATGTTATTTATATAGCACATTTTCTGCAACAGGGCCATTCAGAGTGCTTTACATAAATTAAAAAGAAAACAAAATAACAAACCAAAGGAAAGAGCAAAAGAAGAAAGAAAATCTAATGATGCTGATAATCCATTCCAGTTCTGAGGTCATTTTTCTGGATTCTAAGTTTGTTCTTATTCCTGTTCTGGGTTGCTAAAGTAAAAGTGATTTGGTATCGTTTGGACTTTCTAAAAATGTTCCAATTTTGTAAAAGTAGTAATAAAACCTGAATGTTCCTGTTCTGGAAGTTGGTTTCCTGGATTCTAAGTTCTAATCCTTTTCTGGAGTCTCTCTGCATAATAATATAAAAAGTAACTGAATAAAAATTGTAATAAGTAGCTTTTAGTATTAGGGGAACTAATGTTTATAAAAAGTTAGCTAACATTTTGGCTAGCAGTGTCACCCACTGGATGTGATTCAGCTGTGTTGGAGCTGTAGGGTTGCTGATGCCTCATTAGGGTTTTGGACCGTAACTCTTGAACATGCTGTTGATAAATGTCTGAAGGCTGCGGCAGCAATAGCAGTAGATCCAAAACAAAGGAAGACAGACGGGTTACCACCATGAGCGGCCTGGTCCTCCCCGCGGTCCTCTTTGGTCTCGAACTGGTCGCCACCTTCATCTTCTGTTGTCTCAGAGTCTGCAGGCAAGACAAACACAGCCTGAGTGAGTCTGTGATGTAATAATTTACCATTCTGGCAACGCGGGAGACTGAAGTTGGATCATGGACACGGTTGCCATAGTAACATGCTTACTACACCGTCACTGTCACAAGGATTCATTAGCAATATTTGGTGGAGAACAATTAAAAAACAAGAGCCTTGTTCACCTTGGTTTGTTGAGTGAACCAGTAGAAAAGGAGATACTCCAAACACTGAGGCATAAATACGGCGCATGTCACCGTACAAGGAGGCCGAGGAGTAAAGTAAATATTGGAGACTAAATTAAGGGCAGCTTAATGTCAGCAGATTCTGACATGCTAATAAGAGATGCCTTTTGTTTTAACACGCACAGAAAATTCAGTCACTGCTCTGAAAATAGAAAGCGTGACTGAGTCACTCTGATCCAAGTGGTGCTTCATCCCAGCATGAGGAAACACTTAGAAAGAATGGTTTTAAAATAAAGCTAACAGCTACTACAGTTTAATAAAGCTTCCTTCATCATTTTATTGTTCATTCCCGCTGGAGCTGCTGCCCATTTCTGTCCTTTCTTTTAATATTTTCCTGTAAGTGATGCTCTGTACATCTGTTCATCCTGCATGTCTGGAAACTAAATTTCACCAGTTTCCACCAGTAACCTGTGCATGAATCTCCACAGATTACTCTGCAGATTCATGCAACATTAATGCAAATGCGTCCATCCCCACATTCAAAGTAAAACAAAACAACAACAAAAAAACAACCTACTGTAAACGTTCGTCCTTTATGAAAATGAGATTAATTTAAACATTTTATTCAGGGTAAAACGTCACATTGTTAGTGAAGGTAAAGTTCTGTTCATGGAGGTTTAACCCTTCATACCACTTTCATAGAGAATAGAAACATAAATACTACAAACGTTGGTTGGTACACATCCGCTCATGCTAATGTTGCTATTAGAGGTAACTTGATACCCATCTAGTGGTCAAAATGTGAACTACATGTGGAAACGTAAACAGGCCAACTGCTTTGAATTTTACAAACAGAAAACAATCTTAGCCCTGAGCTAGATTATGTAATAACATATTTACATGTTCTAATGTCTTCTACAATTAATATAGCAGAATAGACAATTTGTTACCAAAAATTCAAAAGTTATTACTAATTTGGGGTATGAAGCTTTTTAGATACACCAGGCAGCGAAGGAGAAAGTGATGCTAGTATTAAGAAGCAAGTTTGGAGATAAAAGTGTATAATTTATGTGTATGAATTTGATTATGCAACTTTGAGTCAAAACATTACTTCTGAATAAAATAAATAATTCATAGATACATTTATTTCTTTAATATAAAGTTCAACACATGTATAAAAAGTTTTGGTTATTGACTGTAAAGGATTCATAAAGTTATTCTAAAGACGTTAAAGGAACATTTCCACTAATCCACTGATAGCACAGATACAAAGTTTTGTATTTTTGTTAACTTTGAAGTGTTTAGATTAAGCTGAATTATTTTTGGGAGAAATTCTAATTTGCCAATCTTGTAAACTTTCAGTTGAATAAAGTTCAACATTTTTGTTGAAGGTTGGTTATCGACTAGTTGGGCATTTATATTCATGCTCTTATTTTGAAGTGTGTGAGGACTATTTCCTCTAAAGTTATCCACCTATTAAGGAAGCACCAAGTGATGTTTGTGTACCTAGAAACATATGAACATGGCTGAAATTAGCGTTTATTTTATTTAGCTTCTGCTAAATGCCATGTTTGTGTCGCACTTTAGCGTTAGCATTAGCTAGTGTTTTAAAAACAATGCAAGTTTCTCTATTTAGTTATATAATGTAGTTTAATAATCATATCTGTCTGACTGTTTCTTCATTTCTTTCACATCAAATGATTAGTTTTGACGTCCAACACTACTAGCTTGACTTTAATTACTTTGTTGTTTTTATATTTTGGCTTCTTCTGATTTTAAATCTAGTCTGGCTGTTTCGGTTCAGAACATAAAAACTGTTGTTTTTTTTAAAGTAAAAAATAGAAACAAAAATAAAAGCTTGAAATGACAGCCCTGTCCAAAATATTTCAAGTGAAACTTGAAAGTTTTTTTGCTGATTTCTGAGCAACAGGGACTGTTTGAGCTGTTTGCACAAAATTCTCAAACTATTGTGAAAACGTTGCTATAAACAAAGGTAACCTCAGATATAAATGGTTCCAGTAATCGAATAGATAAAACATTAAATGAGCACTTGCCTGGTTGTTCTCTTTGGTCTGAAAGGTTTTCATGGTTGGTTTATTTCTCTGCCTGGCTCATGCTCAGCAGCAGGGTATTCCCCGCCACACGGGGGGATCCGCGCCGCTACGTTGCTCCTAAATGAGGAATTTTCCTCCAGAGACATCAGCAGCTTCAGCGCAAAACGCTCCGTTTCTCATATGCTGACAACCAGGCGAGAGAAAAAGAAATGAACAAAAAGCAAAACGCAAAAGAAAAAAGGCACTTTGTCGATTACATAACGAGTCCGACTCGCTGCGGTTCTACTGAGGGAATCCATGTGTGGGAAGCAAACCTCCAGCTGCAGGTGCAAATGTCTGTTGAATGCCTCTCACCCCCCCTCTGTGGCAAAAACAATAGCCAGCGACGGAGAGAGCATCTCCCCCCCCCCCCCCCAGCGCCTCCCCTGTAGGCGGACGAACCGGTGGGAATGATCCAGCTTCTCCGGATCCGACTCTTCCTCCCCATGAGGTCGAGTTTAATCCTCAAACCGCTGGAACGAGCAGAGAGGAGGAGGGGAGATCCCGGCTCCTCCACGCTGGGAGAACACGCTCGTTATTCCAGCAGATCCTGCTCATTCTGCTTTATTTATTCATAAATACAGTAACTGCTCGCAGTGTTCACGCAGAATAACAATGTGCCAACAACAAAACAAATCATCTGTTGTGTAAAGTCTGCTCCATGCATCCCAGCTTTAAAAAAACCACAATCAGCAACGGGAAACGTTAAAATGACGGAAAACAGGAAATAAATCGCATGAAACATCCAACAGAGGGAAATGTAATCAGGTTTTAACAGGTTTGATTTGTCTCCTTGGAAACTGCATTTCATGAGGTTTTAGTTTCAATCTGGTGTTTGATATGAACATCTGAGTGATAAAAATATTAAAGGGAGAGGAAAACATCAGCAGGCAGGAAAAAGATTTCCTAAAAAGTAGAAAACTTAAATTATCTATTCATTAAAATCTACTTAAATAGGTGTTTTATGTCTATTTCTAAGGTGTATAATCCCTTTCTAAAGCACAATTAAATGTCAATCTTACCTTCAGTTGTTATGAAAATGCTACATTTATGCCAAATATAACTTCAAATAAATTTGACTTCACAATTTGTCGAACTAAAATTGGCCTCTGTCTCTTTAAACTCTGAATCCGGCAACTTTTTTAAAAAGCAACAAACACAAATCTACCAACTTTTACCAAAACAGCAACTAGTGACAAATTTTGCAACATTTTTTCAGAAAAAGCAACAAATTTAACCATCTTTTTTTTTCTTTTTTTTTACAAAAGTGACAAATTTAGCAACTTTTTAAAAATAAAATGCGACCAGCAACAACCAATAGGAAAATTGAACTGCAGTAGCCTGTGCTCAACCCAAAGAGGGCAGCACTGAGACAGTTTTAGGTAACATATAGCAGAATTAAGAAAATTTGCACAAAACAATCTCAAGATTTGCACAGAAACATGAAGATAAAACCCTTAAGAAACTATTTAAACAGTTTATCTGCAAAAAGAAAGTTCATTAGGGGTTTAGTTACTCTAACTGTGGCAACAAGAACTGAAACTAAAGCAATCTGTGACGAGGAAAAACCACTTTAACAGGTTTGCATCACTTTCTTTATTAGAACAGAAGTTTTTAAAATCCTGTTGCAAAGCAAAGCCAGGATGGAAACCTTTGTTCTCCAGTCCATTTGTGGCCTGACTAATAGTGACCTTTTGTGATTTATCCTCTAATTAAAGTGGATCAGCTCCTGTAGATTCACTGATTGCATCAGAGCGGGGATTTCCAGAGAGGAGCTCAGGTTCCACCTGTTCGCTCCTGGACAACACGGCGGGGAAAACATGCAGACGCTTCGCTCACTACTACGTCCAACCCTCCAAATATAGCCCAACGCCCAGCCGGATAATCGCCCCACATGCTCCAGATGGGCCGTTTTCCTTCCTCTCATCCCTTCACCTTATGACACTTCTCAGCATTACAACCTGATTTTTGGCTTGAAAAACTCAGAAATTAGCTTTAGGGCTGGGATTATAACTTATTGTTTCATCTTTCAGTCAGATTTGCCTAAAGGTTGTGAAAAATGTTAAAGAAACTGTATAAAAATAGTTTTAAAAAAACCCCCAAGGAAAAACATTTCCATTTTACAACTTTTGATTGATCTGTTAGCATAAAGAAGCAGCAGCATCCTGCACAGGTTAATGAGACATTTTCTGTGATTTTAGTGGAGGAAAGCCGCGTCGTGTGGATGATCTGAGCGCGCTCAGTGCCTCGGAGCGAAACACGTTGGCTAATATTAGCAGTGATGTCTTGCTGTGTAACAGGAGAGACGCTGGGCCTGCTAGCATCACAAAAATCTGAGGCCAGGCACATTCCTCTGTATAAATAACCGGGGGGTCGGAGGACAAGAGGGCGGACAGAGAGGCGTTCAGAGAGAGACGCGGCTTCGCTGAGTGATGGGACAGCTGGAGCCGGCCGAGGATGCAGGAGTTTGGATCAAACTGAAATTCAAAGATCCTCTGAGTTTTAAACATGGAAGATCCCTGATGGGAAAGTTCAACCCAAAGGACTGAGCTCTGAAAACAACAGCAGCCTGTTTTCTTTGTTTTCTTTGCTTCTGGCTTTTTACAGGAGGAAAATAAAGGAAAGATGGCTCTTATTGGCTGAGGTGGCTTGTCTTTTAAAACGTGTTTGGTTCAGTAACTGAACATTTTTATATAGCTTTTGTACTGTTTTGCAACAGAAAGGCTGATTCATCACAAAAATAAGACATTTAACCCATAAATATTAAACGTGAATTTTTTCTGCAAGATCTTTTTACCTATGACCTTCTACATTGAAATAACTCTGATTTATAACTTTCATAGGTTAGCGCTAGTTAGCTTAGCATAACTAAACTATTGAAAATAAAAAGAGTGCTGCTCATTTTACTATCATTTTTAACAATTTTTAGTCATTTTCCAGCCAATTTTGGAGTTTGAAGATGTTAAAATTAAATTCACATTCTATAATATTATGTTCTACTGTGATAACATTTAATTATATGACAGCAATAAATAATATTTACCAGCAGGAGGTTCCTCAAGAGTTATTTTTATTTGGTCATAACTTGTTAAATTTCATAATATCAATCAGTTTAAATGAGGTTTAATCTAAAATTTAGTGAATACAGGCAGGATTTAAGGATTGTTTATTATTTATCTCCAAAATTTATCAAAGTAACCAATTATTAAGCCAACCAGTTTAATAAATTAAATGTTTAAAAACATTTGGTCTCGTTTTTCTGAGACAGAGCTTGCAAAATTAGGATTTAATATTCAGCTTTTTTAAGAATAAGATGTTATTGTTCAAATATAAAGAAGCAACTCTGCAGAACAGCTGACGCGACGCTTAGCAGGAAAATCAGGTTTTCTGATCAGAAAGTTTGGCCTCCGCAGCCTCCTGGGTCAGACACTGAAGAACGGCGAGTAGCTTTGGATCAGACAGCTGTTCCATAAATTATTTATTCCCAGAAAGAATCACAGAAATCAAACCTTCCCACTGCATGCTCACATCAAGCAAAGACGCATCTGACACCAAAAAACATGCAAGACTGAATAAACTGGGTTTAGATTTGAAAAATAAAGTGATTCTGGAGAGAAAGGGAGTCAAAATACTTTCTCTGATTTAAGTAAAATTATTCAATGTTTCCGGTAACGATTTATGTTTACAGCTAAAATCTCCCAATTATTTGCATCCTACAGGCAGCAGGTTGGATCCAAGGGGTCAAAACGTAGTAGCCATAACTTGGATTATTTAGCCTGAAAGGCAACAAAAACAATAGAAGTTAATTTCAAAATCATATGTGCACCGTCTTTAACTATCAAATATCACAATACAAAGTAAATATCTAGTGATAAGCCAGATATTTAGTTAGCAAGCTAAATATTAGATGTCAAATATTTACTTAGAAGCTAAATATCTCACTAAATATTTAGTTATCAAGCTAACTTTTTTGCTTGGAACCAAATATTTTAAATATGCATATTTAGATAGAAAGCTAAATAACAAAACAACTAGAAATGTTCCTCCAAACATCAAGTTACAAGCTAACTGTTTAGTTTATCTGGTTTGTGTGCTACATATTTAGTTTGAGAGCTAAATATTTAGCCAGTAAGCTAAATGTAAGTTTGAATTTATTTAATTAAGAAGCTACATATTTAGTTAGATCCCTTTGAGTTGGAAGCTAAATCTTTAGTTAGCAGGATAAATACTGAATCAACTAAATCTATAGCGTCCGTCAAAAATATTTAGCTTTAAGCTAATTATCAAAATAAATATTTAACTACTAAATATTTATCCTGTCAACTAAATGTGTATTTTCTAAGTAACCCTGATAATTTCTGGCTCCTAAGTAGGAAATTAGTTGTGATTATTGTGATTATTGACCCGAAGCTGAAACTTTGTCTGGTTCTTTAGTGAAATCCTTAATGGAGTAATTATTGAGAATGTTCTGGGTTTCTGAGGAATCCTGACCTACAGTCCGCTTAGTGGATTAATGCACAGTAATGGACGATGCAGCATGTTGGGGTGGAAGCTGGCAGGACCGTTACCTTCACCCAGGTCCAGGACGGCCAGCACGGCGCTGGTCCGGGATTCTCCCAGGTGATTGTTGGCGATGCAGGTGTAGAGACCAGCATCGCTGGGCTTGCAGTCCCTGATCCACAGGCCTCCATACTCCTGGTTCTCCATGTTGAGCAGCTCGTCGTTGTGGTACCAGTACAGAGACGGCTGGGGGTCCCCAACCACGGTCACCTTCAGGCGGATGTCGCAGCCGGTTCCCACCGCCGCGTTCCTCATTTTCCGGGTGAAAACGGGAGGAGACGGGTCGGGAAGGCCGGGGCCCCGGGATTCGGGGACGACCTGCTCCAGGGCCGTTTTGGACCGTTTGGGGGGGATGATGGGACTTTGGGGCGCTGCTGCCTCATCGGGCCCCTTCTTCAGGGTCATTGCTACATCAGCTTTTCTCATGGTTGGACGTCTAGGCGGGTCTAAAATCAACAGGTTCAGTTATAATCCATCCATTTGATTCCAGGCAGAAACAGAAAAACTGTAGTAACATCTGTGCAGCTGTTAAATATTATAAAACTGGTTCTATCTGGTGTCGGCTGTCTGAAAAAGAAATTGTTGATGAGCAGGTAATCAGGCAGGACGCAGACAGGCCGCTGCCCAAACGGGGGTATTTTTAGGATAAGACGCTCCAGATCATGTTGCATTAACAGCAGCTCCTTTCACTTCTCCTGGAACTGACAGCTTTGAGTTTCCAACCTCGTTTTTATTCCAGTTTCCTCTTGATTTTCCCTCTTCCCAGTGGAGTTCCTTCCAAACTCAAGTCTTCATTGAGGTTCCTTGGGGTTGGCTTCGTCCAGGGACCAAAGCCTCCCTGACCCCCTGCTGTCACCGCTCCTTGTCCCGTCAGTTAAATCAGCCCACTCATGGTTTCCCCCGACCTTTGCAGTCAGTCTGCAGGGGGAAATGACGGTCAGAGCCCCGCGAACCGCACAGCGACAGCTGCCTGGTCCGCCTGGCCACTCAAAGCGAGGTTCCCGCCCTCCGCCTCATTTTTAGCCAACCTGGGGTCAGAACATGGGGCAACACTGAGGGGCAGCTGGACAGGGTGGGGAGTGGCAACAATCTGGGTTATTTATCCTGTCATAAGAGAAAAAATGGGAGTTACATTTTCAGTCATAATTTATAAATGTCAGCTTTAAACTGTTTAAATAACATGCTAAATAGTTAGTTATCAAGCTAAACTTAGCTCCAAACTAAGTATTTAGTTAGCAAGCACCAAACTAAATGTTTAGTTTGAAAACTAACTATTTACCTCAGATATTTATGAGCTAATTTAATATTTAGCTAGCTCAGAGTCCGCTAAATTATTAACTCCAAACTAAATATTTAGCTAGTTAAGAGCTAGCTATATATAAATATACTGCTAGCTAAATATTTATTTAGCTAGCTATTTTTGTATATTTTATCCAAATTAGCTTGATAACTGAACATAGTTACCTTACCTTTAGCTCCAAGCTAAATAGTTAGCTAGCTAACTATTTAGCTCCAAATATAACTTAATATTTATACCTGAGACCTTTAAATATTTAGCTATCTCTGAGATAGCTAAATATTTAGCTCCAATTTTAATATAGCTAACAAGCTATATATTTAACTATAAACTGAAAATGTAGCTATGAAGTTATTTTGACCTCCAACCTAATTATTTGGTTAGCAGGCTGCGTATTTAGCTCCAACGTTTTTATTGGAGAAAGCTAACTCTTTAGCTCCAAGCTAGATATTTGGCTCTGAGCTAATTAAATATCTAACTAGCTCAGAGTTAGCTAAATTGTTTATCTGTATCCCCATAAGGGTTAAATAATTTTGCTTGCTAACTAAGTTTGTAGTTTGGAGTCAAACAGTGTCCTATTTTTTAAAGATTTAAAGGATGACTCCCATTTTTCTTGCCTGCATTGAGACTTTAAACTGCAGATTTGGTGGTTTGTCAGAAGGTGGCAGTGTGACTGTTTCTACAATTACACAGTTCACTCAGCCTCAGAAAGTGGACAAAACAAATATTCTCTTTGTTGCATTAAAAGCAACCGAGGGATCAGTTTAAGGTGAAGAGGAGAGAAAAACAGCATGTTGACATCTGACTGCGTTGTAATTTTCCTGCAGCAGAAATCACAACTTCTGTTTTTGGTTTCCTCCCTAACCAATGAAAATACCAGCTGATCGATGATGTGACTCAGAGCTCCTTTTGTTAATCACATGACAAGAAACTGAGTCCTTGTTTCAACTTTAATGAAGTTTCTTGGCCATACAGCAATTACATTTTTAATATGTACAATACAACAAGCTAGCTTCAGTTGAAACTACTTAGTAATAACAGCAGATGAGAAATATTTTTATATTTACACACACACACACCCATATTCATAAAAGACCAACATCTATTTCAGTTTCTTGTGCATCTGTTGGTGTTTTTTCTTCTTTAGCATTTTGTCTGTCTAGACATTGTGATGCTGTAAGCAAGTTATGAAACATTTTCACAACTTACCCTAAATGTTGACAGATCTGGTTTCTCCACCTTTCACTAAGATACAATTCTGCTAAAATAAAAATAGTGGCAACACAAATGCATAGTTGAGTAGAAATCAGAGTACCAAAACTTTGCCCAACACGCCTGGATTAAACAAATTGATTTGTAAAAATGCTTCTATGATGTGATTTTGTAATTGTGTTATTTTAAATTTAAATGTTGTATCTGTCTGATGATGTCATTTTTTAATAATTAGATCAGTTTGAGTAACTAATAAACTTAGAGCTTTTTTGTTATCCTTTAATTTTCTAATTTATTCACATCAATGTTTTCATTTGTCCTTAAAATAAAAGTATTTCCACCTAAATTTATATTTTTATGCAATGATATGATTTAAAAAAAATACTGAATCAGATTTTTTGATCTGTTACTCAGTCATAATTTTACCAAATACATTTTTATTTTCGTTGAGTAATTTCTGGGACGGTTACTTTTAGTTTTACTTTTATTGGAGTAAAGAAATGTTGAAGTCTGAATTTTTGGTACTTCTACCCACTTCTGCACAAATGTTCCCAGCTTAAGTTAAGGAAGCCTTTCTTCTGGTAGCATAAATACAATGAAATGTACATCAATACATAGAAAACTTATTTATAAAAGGCAAAGAAGTTTTAAAGGCAACTAGAAGTAAAAAAAAAAAAAAATGTGTAGAAAGTCTAGCAAATATTTGGAGTTAAAACTTCACTTGGTAACTTTTATTTAAAAAAATTGTTTTTTATATATTTGTTAAAGTTATTGTGATGTCATGATGTCTAACTGTAGAAATACATCTCTCAGCCAAGAGGAGGGTCTTAGCGCTGTCAATCACTCAAATACACTGCTCACATCCTTTCCCCCTTGTTGTCTGCTATGCTGCAGCTGGTTAATCAGTTACAAAGCTATTTACAAATGCTAACTAGCTTCAGCCAAGAAGGCTAAGGCTAGGTAGCACAGCCACTGATAATGGTAGATAAACCATTTTTCTGTAACAGTAACTTGTTTCTCCTCCATTAGCACATTGATCAAAACATACACGAGCTTGATTGTCAGCGCTAAGACTCTTCTCTTGGCTCTGATTTTTTGTTTAGGACTGATAGCAGCGGATTGTTTTCAGATGGCAATAGTAGCTCAGGGAGGAGATGGAGAAGATTGATAACGGTGCGTACACAAGGTTGATTGACAGCGCTAAGACCTGCCTCCTGACTCTGATTGGCTGTTTTTGGTCAGGAGTCGTAGCTGAGGGAGGACGAGGAGGAGCTTGACTTTTTCACAGATTATCTGTCACAACTTGGTGGCGGGTCCAACAAAGACGTAAAAAACACTTTTGTAAAAGTTTCATCCTGCAGCTTTCAGTTTTCACATGACTGTTGATGTGATTTCCGATGAGATGGAGGACCTGCTGGCTCTGGAGACCGACACCCGCTCCAGCAGGCCCATCTTCCTCATTTTCTGCAGCAGCTTCTTCCTGAACTTCTCCCCAACAAACGCGTAGAGCACCGGGTTGACGCAGCTGTGCAGCAGCCCCAGGCTCTGCGTGGCGAACATGGCCTGGTCCACCGCCGTCCTCTCCCGGCACCCGTACTTCACGATCTTCAGTCGGAAGAAGGTGTCCGCCATCACCACCAGGTGGTACGGGGTCCAGCAGAGCAGGAAGGCGGCCACCACACATATGATGACCCTCATGGCACGCTGCCGCTGGAAGCCGCCGCGGATGTGGAGGAGCCGCTGGATGGTGACCCCGTAGCAGGGCAGCATGACGGCCAGCGGGATGACGAACCCCAAGGCGTGGCGGAGGACTCTGGTGGCCAGCCGCCACTCGTCTGCGCTGCTGGGGTTGTACTGCACTGCGCAAACCATGTGGGTTGTGTTTTGGGAAGGGAACGTGGAGCTGAAGAACCCCGGTAGGGACAGCAACCCACCGACAACCCAAACCACGACGCAGACAACCAAACTGCACACCTGGCGGTTTGCGCGGCGGGCCTCCATCGCCCGCACTATGACCATGTACCGGTCCATGCTGATGCAGGTCAGGAACAGGATGCTGGAGTAGAAGCTCAGCTCCTGCAAGACGGTGACGATTTTACACATGAGATCCCCAAACACCCAGCCGGAGGTGACGGAGGTGGCCCAGAAGGGCAGGGTGAAGGCCAGCAGGAGGTCCGCCACCGCCAGGTGGAGCAGGTAGAGGTCGGAGGGGGTCAGCGCTTGCTTGCTCAGCCCGATCACCAACCCCACCACCAGATTCCCCGGAATGGCCAACAGGAAGACGAAGACGTAAAACAAGCAGGCGATGAGCATCATGACCTCCGGGAACCGGATGTTGTCACAAGGTTCGGTGGCCGGGTTCAGGGTGAACTCCGTGTAGTTGTAGGTGAAGTTCAGCTCGTCGTAGATGGAGCTGAAGTCGTCAAAAAATGACGACACGTTTGGATCTGAGGGCAGAAATTAAAAACCTTCAGAACATGTTCAGGTTTGGTATCAGTTCAAGTGAGGAATGTAAGTAATTCACTTATGATTAGTTCCAATCAATTAACTAATTACAATGGTAAATTAGGATCAAACTAAGAAAAAATTTTAACATTTTTAAATAAAGTCAATATTACAAGAATGAAGTCGAAATAATACAAACAAAATCATACAAGAAGTAGTAATAATATAAAAATATTCATAATATTATGACAATAAAGATTTATGAGAATAAAGCCATATTTTAAAAATAAAGTTGTAATAATGGGATTTCCTCATAAAACTGCAACCGTATTCTGTTAATGTCTTTATTCTCGTAATTTATTTTCTCAACTTTTCCCCAATATTCAGTATTACCACTAATTAATACCAATTATTTAAACACGTTTGTGTTGCAGTTTGGCCGCCATCCAGCAGATGGCGCCGACGGTCCCCCTTAAACGGAGCCATTTGATACAGAAACAAAGATGGCGACTGTACCATAACGGAAAGCGACACAAAATCCATTTTAACCGATTCTGTTTTTAAACATAAACACTAGATACACGCCTGAAGTTTTACCTCTAGTGGCGCTCCTAAAGCAGGACCAACTTTATCATCAAAAATGACTCATATGCTACAAAGGCGAGATGATAAAAAGCATAAAACAGAAAAATCCCGACCAATGGTACTTGCTACATTTTTAAAATATGTCTGTGCTTAATGATGTGACAAAACCACAATTCCATGTTTATTCAGTCAGTATTTCATTCAGCTGACACAAAACATTTTTACTAATTAACCATATGAAAAATGTAATTTAAAGACAGCCTGCCCTCTGTAAAAAAAAGTAAATGGCCACTCATCAGTTAATCAATGAGATGAATTAACATTATATTAACTCGTTAATTGATTACTTCAACTGAAGCTAAAATAAATACATAAATACTCACCAGTAATCATGGTGTCTTGGCTGCAGAAGGGAACCAAATAAGTCAGAACTGGACAGGAGATGAAGTTTGTATCTGTCGACTCTCCTCCCATCAAACTCACCTTCCTGTTTCTCATAATTTGATTTGCTCAACAGTCCTGACTGGGAAGTGTCTACCTCTCTGGCAACACTGAATATATCAGACATTCTTCAATAAATCAGGCAAATAAAGGTTTATTTTATTGGGAAATAGACAGATAAAAGTGTGTAATGTAAGAAAAATACAATAACTTAACTAACTGGATTAATTTAAATCGGAAATGTGAAAAGAAGTGGCGGGTTTTAAGCTGAAATATAAAATAAAGCCATGCTTAGAGAAGAATGATCTCACTTTAATGAGTTATGAATATGAGTTAAAGAGAAACACCTGGTGAAGGTATCAGGAGCAGCTGATTTAGTGACTCAGCAGTTTTATCATAGGGGACTTCGCCGCCGGCCGGAGAGGAAGTCCCCACCTCATGACATGTGTCTTTGTTGACACACGAGTTCATCACATTTCCTGCCACACTTCTCATGTGTTTCAGCTCAGTGTCACAAGTATTGACAAAAAAAACCCAAAACAAAACAAAACCAGATTCGACCCAAAATGAGGTTAAACCTTTACAAGCATAAAACCTTACAATCAGATGGAAGTTCATGCATTTTAATTAGATTCAGGTCGAGAAATTACACTGAAAGCAGGTCCAGATGTGAGGAAATGCATGAAAGAAAATAAGCCAAATATTTGTTTGTATTTCAGAAACTAAAGTATGGAAGCTGTTCAGAGAAACTGGGCGCTGATTTAAAAGGAGAAACTTTAACTTCAGGAACTGGTTTCACAGTGAGACTGGCTTTTCTTTAAAACTCCAGTTCCAGTTGTGAAATACAGCACTGGGTTTTACACAACCTGCATCTAATTTACATCGAGAATGAGATCAAAAGTACTTTATAATCTGACCTTCAGAGGACTGAGTTTATAATTCAGCATATTTTACTGTGGTAGAAATAAAAAGCAGCCATATGAAAACAAACTTCCATCAATGTTTTCAGTATAAACTTTATGAAACTGATACTTACAGTAGATAATGTTCATACAGTAAAAGTCTGAACAAGATGTTCAGTTTCCTCTTGATCTCAAATGGCACATCAGGCTCTGCAGACAGAAACTAACATTAGAACAAAGTTTGTAGAGATTCTTCAGAACAGTAAAGCTATTTCTAAAAGTTTTCCAAAATGTAACTAAAGTAAAGATTAGCTACTTACCTCTGATGCTAATGACACCATATTTTGTGTCATCAGAACCTTAAAAGTTGAAACGTTTGCTCTTTAAATGACTAAATATACTTTGTTTAGCTTGTTAACTAAATGTGTAGATTTCTAGCTAAATATTTATCTGACCAATGAGATAAATATTTTATTGGTGAAATGAAATATTGTGAGCTTCAAATTCATTTGCTTCAAACTTAGTATTTAGTTTGAAGCTTAGTATTTAGCTCAGTGTTTAATAAGTGAGCTAAATATTTAGCTTGCTAAGTAAATATCTGACTGACTAGTTTAAAGGAAACTATTTAGTTTGCGAGCTAAATATTTAACTCACTATTTAAAATATTTATGTTAAATATTTATCTCCAAACTAAATTTCTAAGTTGAAGCTAACTAGCTTATAGGAAGCTAACTATTCAGCTTTAAATTCTGAGCAAGAAGACCAGTTCAAGACTTTTGCTAAATTCAGTGAAGTTTAACAGGTTTGCCTGAATCTGGATGTTTGTGGTTGTTTACTGTAAAACCAAAATAAAAGCAAAAGTTTGTGCTGCACAGAAAGTTTCATTTTAGGAAACATTTCCAATCAACATCATGCCTTTGGGCTGGATTCTTGGCGCTCCACAGAAGGCCCATGCACCCCCTGTTGGATTAAAATGAAAATTTCCACTGTACAATTCCAGTTTTTAATGATTTAGATCTTAGTCCCAAAACAAGATATTAGATAATTATGGAGCAGTTATCGGTAATCATAGGAAATTGGTCTGTTTATTGCACATTTTAAATTTTAATTACCACGGTGTTTACCTGTTAAATTGGTGTTTTTGGGCACTCATTAGGTTTTTTAAGCAGCTTAAACTTGGAGAACGTGTGTGAGACTACAGAAGTTCAGAGGTTTAGGTGCTTGGTGCAACAAAGGATGTGAGGAAACTTGGGGTTAATGTTAAGCAACGTGTTGCTGCAAAAATGGAGCACTTATTGTTGACATTTCCAGAGAAAAACAACTAAAAGGGGGGAAATAATTTTAAAAATTCATGTTCTTAACACTAGATGGTGCTGAAGAGTTGAAACTGAGAAAGTTTATTTGTGGCACTTTGGTGGCCGGAAACATACAGATGTTTAACCAACAACAACATTTTATTGGTGAAAAATAAAGTATTTAACTGTAAGTTGAGAAGGCCAGGCGCCATTAGAGTCAGTGAATCCAACATGTTGGAGTTTGACACTAGTAGCTTCTGGAACCAGAAAGAAACCCAAAATTGGCAGCATAATTAAGATTTACTTGAACCGTCGTGTCTGATCGCTGGTCCGTGATAAAAATGGAAAGGTACAGTTCACGGCAAAAAACAAGAAAACCATGGTTTATGGAGAGGAAACAGTCATTCTGTACAGCTATGATTAAAATCTAACAGCTGATGTGTTTTCAGAGTCACTTCAGATACGGTTGAACGCATTCTCACCCACTTAAGGCCTTTTCCACTGGGAGAAAATAAAGAGGGAACACCTTTTCCTGACTTAAATCACAGCCAAGCTTCAACATAAATTAAGAGAAGAAAGTGCATCAAGTGTTCAAGTAGGATGTGTTCTCTGAAAGGAGGAGGGAGGGAGCGATAACACTGGATAACTACCGGCAGGTCTCCATCCAAGATGGCCGACCCCGTAGCTCTGGCGCTTAATCACTAAGACAAAATGATGCGTCTGACTACCGTAGGCTGTATAAAACCATTCATTATTGTGAAGGCCGTCACCGGCGGGGAGAGGAACCAGAACCGAACCGATCGCGTTCATCTCTTGGCGCGTCGCGGATCCCTGCCGTTGCTAATGGTGACCGAGGACTTTGTAGTCGTCGGGGGTCCGCTGGCGTTGACGGGTGTCGCGCCGTTGCCCGCCGTCGACCGTCCGTTAGAACGACCGGCGTTGCCGAACGTTGGGTCGCGGGGAGCACCGGCGGTCGGGTTGTTGGCAAACGGCAGCATGGCGCCGTTACCTGTGGGTGAAATAAAAACCAAAACGACTGAAACTTTGGAGAAATTAGAGCGATTCAGGGTAAAAGCAAATAAAAGAGGGAGTTACAAACTAATCCCACTGCTTTACAAGTCGATTTACTACGTTATTAAAATAATATTTAGTTTTCCTGGAGGCCATTTTTAAAAGAAAAACCCAAACTAAGCTGAAGCCACTGACCTGGTGGAGCAGCGGTACCTGAATTCTGATTAGGCGGAGAGTTTCCTCTCTGGTTCTGGTCAGGCTTTCCCTGTTTGGAGGACAAAATGTCAGACATCTCAAAGTTACTGAAAATATTTAAATACTATAACAATCTATATAATTAATTATTCACTGAAACGCAAAGCATCCTGGGAGAGGAAAAGCTTTAGCTGCTCAAGCTCACAGCTAGCTAGGAAAGTTGGTGAAATCAACCAACTCTCAGTCTCTGGTTGCCTAGCAACAACATGCTGGGTAACTGGACCAACAGCAGTTTCAAGTTTCCCCAGTGCGTCTCCTAACTGCTTAGAAATAAGAAACAGGAAAACGGGAAAGGCCATGTCACCGGTTTGCCTGCCATTCAGATATTTAAAAAAAATTACTAATCAATAATTATAAATATTAACCAATACGAAACATTTATATCAAGATACGTTTTCAGCCATATTGTCCAGCCCTGCAGATTGTTGTTTTAGTTATTCAGAACCAAAAAGTCTCACATTAAAAAAATAAGAATAAGATCAGAGTCAGCGTAGTGTGAGCTGTAGGAGGTTTCTGGGCGACGCGTCGGTACTCACAGACTTGTTCTGCTGGTTAGCCTGCGCTAGCAGCTCTGGGTTTGGTTCGCTGAAGTTGGGCACCTCAGAGTAGACCATGCAAAACCTGGGAAAGAAAAACTGACTTAAACTAAAAATCAAACAAAAACACTCCAAAACTGAATCAACCAAGTTCATTTGTACAGCGCATTCAGAGTGCCTTAGGTCATAAAAACAGAAGAATAAGAAATTATAAACAATGAACAGTCAGAGAAACCAGCTACAAACATTCTGATGAGTGAAGATACTCAGTGAAACATTTTATAAGCCATAAACAGTACATCCAGGTAAGTGGGAGTGGTTTGCCAAATAGCGACTCTTGTGTGTTTAGTGTCTTATAGCTGCTTAATAACTGTTTATTATATTTAGAAAAGAGAAACAGTGTAAATATGTTTCATACTAATGAACATACGCTGAAATTTGACACCATGTGTATATATTGTATTTATATTTTATGTTCATGTTGTAAAGATTTTTGTATTTATTCTGTCTAATATCCCAAGACGCCATAATTTAATTTCCAGTTTGTAAAATTGGAACAAAACGTAATTATGTTCTGCAAGTGGATGCATGAATGGCAAAAGTTACAAATCAAACTACAACCAAATACAGCTGCAAATGTATTGTAGGCTGTAGTAATTCAGGCGCCATTAAAACTGGTTAGCAATTATTGATTTTTGTTTACTTTTATGCACAAACTTTAAAAAAGAAATTGCTGACCAACATCCCAAAGCTAATCGAGTGACAGTTGACATTAACATTGCATAATATCTCCAGGACATAAAACAATGCAAATGGGTTTAATGTTCATTTTGGTTTCATAAAAGTCAGATAAATGGTGATAAAATGCTTCAGTTTCACACACAAACCAATTGTACATTATCCAGGAACAATTTTGAGATGGTAAGGAAATGGCAAAGGGGCTAAATGAGTTGGAGTAACTCAATACTTTCGGTTCAATGTGGCACTACACTCAATTTTGTGTTTATTAATAAAGAATCTGCAGAGAAGACCATCGGGGCTGAACTCCTAATGTTCAGCCCCGATGGAAAAAAGGAAGCAAAAATCTCTGTTAGACCCCACACATGCTGGACATGAACTGTGTGGACATCTTAACACCCGACTGGTTGACTATTCTGATGTGAAATAAAGCAGAGTAGTAGCTAAAGAAGAAGAACTGTGATGTGAATTAAAAGCTATACTAACCACTTTTTTTGGTATTTAATAAAATCTGAATGGAGATACTCACTCTCCAATCTTCTGAAGATCCCCCCCTCTTCCAGTGTATAGGGTCAGGCATCCTTTCCATATGGATGCATACCTTCAAAACAAAACACTAATCATCTGTAGACAGTTTAATTTGAGCAAACGCAGCTTGAGAGACAGACATACCCTCTGGTGAGTTTGATGATGTCTCCAGGCTGGATGAGACTCCCCAGTTCGTCCCACACCGAGATGGCGATGCTCCCGCTCTTATCCGCCACCTTACAGGACCTCACCTCATGGCCGTCTTTTGTTTTGGTCACTCGTCCTGAGAGAACATAAAATAATATTTTTATTTTATTTTTTAAAGTCAGAAGTGAATGGTAGACAGCAGAGCTGTGACAGAGTTCCAGCTCGGTCCCTTTAAGAGACACAAACCCGAGTGGACGTGGGGACAGAGGGGGCCACTTTAGCCTCACAACTCACCGATCTCCAACACGATGAACACAATATTCAGGTTCTTAGAGCCCGGTTTCACGTCCTTAATCAGGAACAAGGCCTCGTTAGAAGGTGCTGCCATCATTGGTTAGCCTCTGCTAGCTTCCTCTTTCTCTCCTTCGGTTTGCCTTTCAGCCGTTACTGTTAGCCTTAGCGGTGCTAGTTAGCCTGCTAGCCGCAGCCCTGTTCCACGAAAATAAACGGCTTTAAACTGCCCCTAACGTTTCAGATTCTGGACGGTTCTACACTTCCATTCAGAGTCACGCGGTTAATGAGCCCATAAATAACACCAGACGGTGATTGTCGTCCCCAGCAGCACCAGTTGTTAGCGGAATGCTTGTTAGCTCGCAGTTAACTAGCTACCTTTGGCTAGTTTCAGGATGCATTATATGTGCCGTTCTGTCCCGACTATCGCTATAATAACGGTGTCATTCTTCACATAACAACAGCTAAAATGCTAAACCCGTATTAATAAGATAATAATGCATCAGTTTTATGAGGCTGGAGTGTCTAAAATACCCCCGCAGGCAGAAGAAGCTGAAGTTAGAAAGATTTTAACCCCAGCCTGCTGCCAGAGTGAGGAAACACCATCTCTGACCCTGAACCGCTTATACAGCTGCCCTGATGCTTCCTTTGTGTGGCTCAGATTATATGGAGCTATTTCAGCTTTGTTAACCGTAGGCTGACCAGATGCTTTGCTATAACTCTAACCGAGTTAAATTACTCCTGAAAGATCGGGATTATAGTGTTCTGGATGTTAGCCCCTCCTGGGCCGAACTAAGAAAGCTAACTAATAAAAGCCTGAGCCAGCTGCTTACAGTACCGACTTTTTTCCTCCCTTCTATAATTCCCCAAAAACTACGTTACCGTTCGCTGCCGGTGACTTTTTATACCGCTTGGACTGTACCATTATCGACTTAACAGGAGGGGGTTCAATTCACCCGCACAGCAGCCCCACATGAGTTCAAGATGGTAACGCTCTTTGGAGATGTACGTCAACGTGGCCGCCATATTTAAAGTGGCATGTGTAGCGACACAGGCAGAGGAACGTATTTTTATGTTTCGTTAAAATAAAACGTATTTTCTCGTTTTCATGACACATAGAAATACGTTTCTCTGACAAAGGCATGAATAAGCTTCCTTTGTTTCTTCAGTTCTCAAATATTTCGCGAGGTGTTGCCACTTAACTGTTACAAGCTTAGTTTAAACGAGATATTTTCGTTTTAATTAATATAAATATTTAAATAAGAATACTTAACAGTGGTTATAGCAAGTTTTATATTTCGTCAAAATAGGAATATAGTAAATAATTTGACAGTAGTGTGTTTATTATCAATATTTCGCTATATATCAACTCTAAAGTTATTTAACTGCATATAAAAATGGTTAAGTCTAGTTTCGAAACAGGTTTATGTCTAGTCAAGCAGATCTTGCCACTCACAGTAGGGTCGCAGTTTCGCGTCCACGGGTTTCAACGCGAGAAAAGGATGCGAGATTTCAGCATGAGAAATCTTTATTAACGTTGTAATCACGGTTAATCCCCAAAACAGCTCAGTAATGAGTGTTTTTGTCATTACGTCAAATATACATAGGGTAATAAACCAGAATGTGTCGTAAAAGCTTATTGCAATTTTAATTCTGTGAAATCAAAAAGTGAATCGTCACGAACAGGATTCGAACCTGTGCGGGGAAACCCCATTGGATTTCGAGTCCAACGCCTTAACCTCTCGGCCACCGTGACAATATATCCTATGGGTGTAGGAGCTCGATATATCTCCGATACCTGCCAGTGGAAAATTGTGTGATGAGGTTGTTATTTTTTTTTGTAAATTAACTCGTTTCTCGCATTTTCACGAGTTTTAGCGAGGTGTAACGTGGAGAACGCGGAAGTCGCAATGTGGTATTTTAAACACTAGAGGGAGACAAACACCACCAGATAAACGTCGGTGCTCTAACATTGGCACTGCTGTCCTGCCAGTAGATGAATCTCCACTCCAGTCTCAAGTGAATAACAAACTTTCTGTCAGGAATATTTATTTCAAATCAACTCCGCCTTTCTTTATCCGACTGAAGAAAAGCGTAACTCATAACATTACCACCGCCATGTTTCACTGTGGATATGGTGTTCAGGGTGATGTGGCTGTTAGTTTTCCTCCATATGTAGCGGTTTTAATGTTCATTTAATGCTGTATAAGGACAAACTAGCCATATTAAGTGGGATAAATGGTCTCAGATAACATCTGAAAGGGGCGGAGAACAGAGCAAAGATCTGCAGAGTCTTGTCTGTCTCATGTCTTTTTCCTGCTCATTTTTCTTCTGCCAGAAAGACAAGCAGAAGAGACGACAGATCGAGTCTTTAATTCAAGATAAATGTTTGTTCCTCTACATATAAATGCTCTAATTCCTGTAAATAATTGAGAAAGTTTGCACTTTGCATGCATCCTGATGTGCGACTTCTGCCTCAGCAAAGATATTAAATCAAACAGTCAAGGACTGTCAGGTAGCTAAAGCAGGATTAGTAATCTGGTTTGGGGACCAGATTTGTTTTTTCTCTAGTTATTCTTAATATTAAGTGGAAGCAACAAATACACTGCAAAAACTCAAAAATGTACCAAGTTTTTTTGTGTGCGTTTTCTAACGTAAATGTCTTGGTATACTTGAAATAAGAAAAGTAGTAACTTTTTACCTGTTTGAGTCAATAACTCTAGTTCCACATTTAACACAGGGAAAATGTCTCATTATAATTTGAGGGTGTCCAAATGGCTCAGGGGCCATTTGTGGCCCTAATAATTATTTTTGGCCCCCAACTGCAGTTCATGAATGTTACAAATTTGGTTCTCCAGTGGAAACTTTTATATTGTTTTTAGCAACAAAAAAAAAAAAAAAAAGTGACATTTTTGAAAAATTTCCCAGGAAACATTCAGAAACGTTTTACTTTAAAAAGAAAACAAAAACTACAGCACCTTGATTAATAAAATGGTTCCTGAAGAACATTTAGTGGGAAAATTTCTAGACTAAGTAACCTGAAAGGTTAGGAAACCCTCTACCTTTTATTGAGATAAAAAAGTTGCCAGTTTAATTTTTTGATGAAGATTTAAATAAAAATTCACAACAAAATTATTTTGTGTTTAAAGTGAGAAAAACAAAATGGCCACCAAGTATTTTCAACTTCGGGTTGCAAAAGGTTTGGTCACCCCTATAAGTTATATAATCTGCCAGTTTTTGGTCAACATTAAGTAATTATTGACAAATAATTACATGTAACTCAGTTTTGTCTCATTTCAAGTGCACTAAGGTATTTGCACTAGAAACTAGACAAGAATAATTGTAGGATTTTGTTTTTGCAGTGCAGCTAAATGGTTTTAATTGATTTTGGTTCGTCCACCTGCTCAGTAGAAGGGAAACATTCTTCAGGGTGTGTTTTATTTTAGTGAAGCAACTCTTTTTAGCCAATGCTAATTTCAGCCTGAATCTGAATAAAGTGCTGCATGAAGCAGAGTTGAGCAACTGAGCCGCTCCCTGGACCGTGACTCATCAGCAACACGCCTCGTTCCAACTCAGCTCTGCACATTCTGACGTTTTCCTGCAGCAAATAAATCACAAAAAGTCAATTTCAGTGTCATAAAATCTTTATTGATTTATGCAGGACTAAACTTTGCAAAGAAACAGCAGGAAGCATCTGTGACGGAGAAGATCTTTGGTTTAAGTGGCTAACAGAAAAAACAAGCATCATAATTTTAGCTGCAAAATAAAAGCCCCTCTAACATTTCACTTTCAGCAAACAACACAGAAAAAGATCATTTCAAAGCAAAAGCTTTATTTATGCAAGCTAACAGAATATATGCAAAACCCCCAAAATATCTGGAGAATTTCTGAAGAAAAACATGAACAGTTTTAAAAAGACACACAGTGAGCCGTTTAGAATAAAATACATCAAATTATTTAGTGTTTTGTCCTTTTACACATCCCATAGGTTGTTTCTCATTTCTCAGATATTTTTAATCCCATCATGAATAAAAGAGCAGAAACTATTGTTCAGAAAGAGCTTTGAATGACAATAGTTTCAGTAAATACATCTCTGAATAAAAACTGATCTATTTAAAAAATAATAACAAGAAACCGGGCAAAATATCCAACAATAAAAGCAGTTAGTATATATTAGAATATGTAATATAAAAGTGTTTCATTTTTATCTGCTTTCAGGTGTAAACAAGCATGAATACTTCTGCAATTCACTAAATATTTGGTTTTTTTTACTCAGATATGCAAATATATCTAAAACAGTGTAAATCAACGACATAATTTCCCATCTTTTAAAATTTTCCCATAATTTCACACAAATGAAGCATTCATTTATTCATATTATATTTATATATATATATTGTTTGTGCCAAAACAATAAAATGAGTGTTAATCTTCCATAAAGACCTCAGGAATAACAGATTAGTAAATGTGTGTTTTGCACAGTTAACATGGAGATGATGTATTTTTATTTTTTTACTTATTGCTTTTTGGGTGATTTATTCCATCCAGAATCAGCAGTTTATGTGTCTTTAAGTCAAGCTGCAACAGATCGTCAATCCCATAAAAAACATGTCTATTCCCACGGTTCAACGCACCTCAATGCAGAAAAACATTTTTAAAATCCTGCCTGAAATCACCCCGGGGGACAACTTGGTCCCTTCCAGCACCTGGGGAACTTTCCCACAGTCTCCAGTGGTTCTCCCTGAACCTCCACCAGTTTCAGACTGGGAGGCCAGGAGGATGAAACATGTGCCAAGCAGGAGCCATCAGTCAAACCCGGGAATGTTTTCCTCTGCTTTTATCTGCTCCCATTCGACCCGTCTACTGTCCGGCAGCCGCTCAAACTCCGTAAATTACCGTTAGAAACTTAAATGATTTCAATGTAAACTTTTGTTTTTATGCATTTGGAAAACTTAATCGGCTAGAGTGAAACAGAAGACACATTCCTGGTGTACTTTATTCAGCACAGCACTGGAATCCATCCCTAAAGGTGAGCAATTACTCAGACCAGCTTGGGCAAGTCGAAGGCAGCGCAGCAGGAGGCCCGAACACATCATGAATAAAAAAAAAAAATGTAATAAACAAAATCAATAATCATCCTGTTTTAGATGTAAATCTGTCTTAAATCCACATCAAAGCAATGCAAGGCCAAGGTGGAAATGATGACAGTGAGCAAAGAAAAGTTCAGATTCCAGGCGATCTACAGCAGCAAGCAGCAAATATACGGAAAAACAACGGGGTCAAAAATTTGCGCGGTTAAAAGAAAATTAGCTAAAAATGACCTATTATGATTCCTTGAACAGGTTAGGATGGAGCTAAAACATATTCATTACTGTTTTTGTACAAAATCATTCTTGGGTAACGGGATTTTACTGTACATCTTTGAAAAGCAGAAGTGGAGCCTCCCACACAACCAACAGGAATTCAGCAAGTTGTTTCTGTATGGCGAGTCAACAACAAACACTTGTTACTTCCAGCCGCCATTGTACATCCCATACAGCAGTAAAACCAGCTGACCAAACATGCTGGTGCTCAGCTTAGGTTGCTAGGTAACGGGAGAAATTCAGCTGGGGTTGCTAGGTAAAGACAGAGCGCCCGTGGAATGCTTAACAATTGGGAGGTTTGTGAAGCGACTTTTTCCAGGCATCAAAAAAAATCTCAACTTACTGCCAGAAAACAGCTGGCAGTAAGTTGTTCTCAGGGTTTTCTCTGGGTGTTTTTGGGTGTTCTCTGGGTGTTTCCAGGGTGTTCTCAGGGTTTTCTCTGGGTGTTTTTGGGTGTTCTCTGGGTGTTTCCAGGGTGTTCTCAGGGTTTTCTCTGGGTGTTTTTGGGTGTTCTCTGGGTGTTTCCAGGGTGTTCTCAGGGTTTTCTCTGGGTGTTTTTGGGTGTTCTCAGGGTGTTTCCAGGGTGTTCTCAGGGTTTTCTCTGGGTGTTCTCAGGGTTTTCTCAGGGTGTTTCCAGGGTGTTCTCAGGGTTTTCTCTGGGTGTTCTCTGGGTGTTCTCAGGGTGTTCTCTGGGTGTTCTCAGGGTGTTTCCAGGGTGTTCTCAGGGTTTTCTCTGGGTGTTCTCTGGGTGTTCTCAGGGTTTTCTCTGGGTGTTCTCTGGGTGTTCTCAGGGTGTTTCCAGGGTGTTCTCAGGGTTTTCTCTGGGTGTTCTCTGGGTGTTTTTGGGTGTTCTCAGGGTGTTTTTGGGGTATTTTCTGGGTGTTCTCTGTAAGCGGTTGGATTGTTTTAGAATCAGTAGAAACCCAAATGGAAGAATAAAAACATGCAAAATTTGTATTTTTCAAAGTAGTCCTCCTTTAATTAAGTCACCAAGCTTCTACGTAATGTTAGTTCTCCATGTATTGTTTTCATTTGCATTACATTAAGTCTGAAGTTTTGCTATTTTTTTGACAGTTTATATATAAAGTAATGTTAAATTTATCTATTTTTATGGACATATTGCCACCAGTAATATGGTACTATAGAAAGGTATTTAGTTAAAACGTTTCTATAATGTTGTGAAAGGTGGTTATTTTCTGTTTAAAAAATGTGTAAAGAAACATTTTCATTACTTTCTGCCCTAAAATCCTAAAACAAATAGAGCTGTGACTTTAGTGTACAGTCCAAGTAAATCCCATGTTACTGCCTCCAAACTTGATCAATTATTTCCCTTTATATACATTTTCAATGTTTTTAACAGTTTTTAGGTATTCACCCCTCACCCCATGATATAGGAATAATTTACAGTTGTTCTTGTTTTGATAGTATTAATGTACTATTACAACAACATGATGTTCTAAATCAGTTATAAGATCAGAAAATAGGAGGAACACAGATTTACAATTGCTCGGTTGTAGCAGACGGTGGACGACCAGATTCACCGGTTGGGTCGGATCTGGAAATCCAGTAAACAACCTCAACAAGCCAACAAAGAGGAAGAAAAGGAAGAAAAAAAACAACGTCTCATTCCAGCAACCTGGCAATGCGCTGCCTCAGCAGGTTTTCTTTTTCTTTTTCACTTTCCAGAAAACTCAGAGGGAACAAAAGAGGCCGTTTTTCAGGGAGGAACCTCCTGCAGGAGGAAGACGGTTGCTCCAGCGCCCTGGAGATGTTGATGATGTGGCCGTGAGTTACGGTGCATCCTGACCCGATAGCCAGGAGGGACGTTTGGGTCTTCTGAAATCCTAGGAACTCAAAGACGAACAGAAGAAGAATCGGACTTGATGCTTTCAGCCGATTGGCATTAAGACACTTGCTGCACGGCAATCGTTTCTGTGGTGATCTGGACTTCAGCCGCCACCTCAACGGGGCTTTTCTGCTTTTCTTGATCCTCCTCTTCCTCCTCCTCATCCTCACCAACATCTTCATCGTGCTCCGGAACCGCCAGGCCGGCCAGACCCTCGCCGTTGATTTCCGCCTCGACGCTGGAGGACTTCCCATTGACGGACACCTCTGCCTGGATGGTTTCTGTCGGACTCAGGGTCTCCACCACCTCCTTCATCACCACTTCCTGGATGTGAACCTCGCCTGAGGGAACCTTACCACCCAGACCAGTCAGCGCAGAGATTTCCACATGGGCTTTTTCCTCTGGGGATTTTATTTCCTGAGCGGCGGCATCCCCATCTCTGACCTTCTTGACGTTGAAAGTCATTGGGGAAATCTTGAAGGAGGAGGCTCTGGCGGTTGGGGACTTGGGGTGGCTCGGGGTGAAGCTTTTCTTGATCTTCTCGCGCTTCTCTGGAGGAACAATCTTGGAGGTGATCTGGTTTACCTTCTCGCCGATCTTGGCTTGTGTGAAGGCCTTCTTTAAGCTGTCGACCTTCTTCAGACTGGAGCGTTTGAACCGGTCAGACCTTCTTTCGAACTTGATGGGGGAGACGTCGTACTCAAGGGAGTCGCCCTCTTCTCGTTGGGACGCAGCGCACACCAGGTCGGGGTCGTCGTCTGAGGACAGACTGATCTTCTGGAGCATCTCTTCCTGAGTGCGGCTGCCTTCAATAGATCCTGTGATAGACGGAGCCGGCTGGATGGTGGACTCTGCGTCATACTGGCTTGGTACGGGGGTTTTGGGGGAGACCACCACGTTGGCAGGGATCTCATTGTCTTCCTATTGGGTGACAGAAGAAAAAGATGGATGTTAAAGGAGATCCATTATGCTCCCTTGAACAGGTTAGGATAGGCTTATGGATAACACAAAACATGTTTTTACACAAAATTACGATTGTAGTCGGGTGAGTCCTGCCTATTTGGGCATCTTGTTGCTTTAAATCCACATAAGATGCTGCTGGCCACGCTGAACATTTACAATCACACAAACAAATGCACATCTTTGAAAAGCAGAAGTGGAACCGTCTGCACAACCAACAAGAATGCCGCAAGTGGTTTCTGGATGATAAGTCAACAACAAAACTGCAAAACTGCAGTAAAACCAGCTGACCAAACATGCTGGAGCTCATTGTGGGTTGCTAAGTAACGGGCGGAACTCGGCTGGGGTTGCTAGGTTACGGGCGGAACTCAGCTGGGGTTGCTAGGTTACGGGCGGAACTCAGCTGGGGTTGCTAGGTAACAGGCAGTCCCTACGTAACTCCTGAATGTTACATTACATTCAGGAGGTTTTTCAAGCGAATATAGCAAAAATAACATTTCTGATCAGTTGTGTGTTTTATTTACCACTAATAACTGAAACTTATCCAGATGATAGATCAATGCCAACCCCTACTTTAAATATTACATTTCAGTACATAAATCCCTTGAACGTAAAGCTGAATATCTCTATATTTAAGGCAGGTAATCTCTCTTTGACGTTGTGGAAGAAGTGCTGACTTTGTGTTTGATATGCTTTGGCATCCAGGCTCGGTCTGAACAGACCAGTCTCTGCATGCCTTTCCCCTGAATTCTGAGAAATTTCACTTGTTTCTTTTGAAGGATTCCAACACGCCGCATACAGCGGCGCACAAACACACCATAAACAGAGATGAGCTTCATATCCACATTTTGACTTACTGCCTGCTCATCTGTGCACAATCAGGAAATCAGAAGTATGCAGGCACCAAGAGTCTTCTCCTCCAGTGGGGGTTTATGAGCTCCCACTCCTTTCTCTGGCCGAGCCGGAGCGAGGGAAGAGCGGCGGTGCAGAGCCAGCGGCTGACATACTCCAGCGAACATGTGAAATGCTCATAAACAAACGATGGGAGGATCACCTGAGGTTCAGAAACCTGCTGTATTGTAAATGCCACTGGTTTATAGTCCACATCACATGGTTGGGTTGACTAACTGACCGATTCAGCTGGTTGACTGACAGACCGGCCACATGACTCACGGGGTGAAAGGTCAGACTAAATGGAAACAAACTTAACTTTAATCTGGATTTCACTTCCATCAGGACTGAAAGTTACAGAGATAATAGAAATATAAAAACATGGATGGATGGATGAATGTTTTAGTCAAAAGATAAAGTCTGAATCTATTTTCCAGTCTTTTCCAGGCCTGGAGAATCCTTAACCTCCTCTATGCTGTAGAAACGCTGAGTCATGGAATCGACCATCACTGGGTTCATGTCACAGAAAGCCACCAAACTTTCAGATCCAATGTTTTTTCCTTTTGAAATCCCTTCATCCAGAATCCAAAAAAACTTTAAAAACCTCCAGAAACATGCAACCCAGCCTCTCTGTTTTTATTTCTTCACAGTAAATCCATCTGCTTGGTGGGAAAACATAAAGAACCAGAACTTTAACCCCGTTCCCCAACGCTCGTCGCTCTGTTAGGTGATGCAACCTGCATGGACGCACAGAAAAATGCCTGCATTTCAAAGAATGCCTGGCAGCTTGTGAGACATTCCCAAAGAGCTCCCAGCATGTTTACAGACCAGGATGACTCATTTATTCATTAACGTTTGTCCTTATCTGCACCTTATAGACATTTAAATAAAAACACGTCCTGGTTTTAAAGCGCCGGTATCTTCTGCCCGGATCTAAAACAGTGCAGCTATGAATCAAGGCTCAGGTGTGGGCCAGGCATGTGAGATATCTCCCAGGTAATGAGAATAAATCTGTCAGTGTGTTCTGAAGACGGGGCCAACCCTGGCCCGAAGTGCAGCCCTGAGTTAACAGGAGAAAGAACAATGAAAGCTTTAGGAGGAGACCTGGATTAGTTAGAAAACTCCAGCAATATAAAGCAAATCTGCTCCAGTTTGATATGTTGTTTTGTAAGTTAAGAACCAAACCAGCGAAAACATCCTGGAACTTTCATTTCTGGGTTTGAACCAATAAATCTTTTTTCTCTTGTTATTCACAGCTGCACAAAAACAGCTGAAAGCCACAAATATTAGATTTTTTTTTCTCAAACTGTTTACGGTTAGCATCAGGCTCAAAACATTTTCTCGAACATATTAAAATGGTTTGTAACAAAGATGTTAAGATGCTTCATTTTCACTTTAAACAGCCACTCATTATCTTTCAAATTGTTTTGCTTTCATATTAACTCTGCTAATATTGCTAGCTGTAACTAAAGGTGTTAGATGCTGCTGACAGTGCTAGCTATGGCTAACTAATGGTGCTTGCCCTAGCTAACTGTGTTAGCTTTAGCTAATGGTGTTAGAGTCCTCAAAAAGTGTTTTCTCCAGCTAATAGTCTTAGTGTAAGTTCAGTTGCTAGCTCAAACTGATGGAGTTAGATGCTAACAGTACCAACTCTGGTGTTAGCACTGTCTAAACATTACTGCTAAACATTAGTTAGAACTAACTAATACTGTTAGCTCCATTAGTTAGTGTTAACTCACTAACTAGCAGGTAGAACAAATGGTGTTAGCATCGATCCTGCTAATACCACTAATAGGCTCAATAGTATTACATCCTGCTAATAGTGTTAGAGTTAGCCAATGCGTTAGCCAATGGTGTTAGATTCCACACAGGTGCTAATGTTAGCTAATGTTTTAGCTCCTGCTTGTGTTTTTGGATCCTGCTAATGGTGTTTGCGCTAGCTAATGGACTTAACTTGTGCTAAAAGTGTTAGCTCAAGCTAATATAAGAAACAGTAGTTGATTTTATTTGTTTGTTTCAGTGAAAACTTGTCAGTTTTCCTCAGTCCAGACGTTTTGCAGGCCTCCATCAGGTTTGTATCCACTACATCCTGCCAGCGTTAAGCAAATACTTTTAGAAATAGATTTTTTAAAGACTTTTGTAAACAGAACTTTTAATTGGGCTTGACAGCAGCTATCTGTCCATCTGTACTTTCTACAGTTGGACACCAGTGAAGCTCCAGGCTCAGCGGAAACGTCCGATAGCCATCAAAACAAACAGACACGTAATTAAAAGTCAGGATATTTTTAGGCTGTAAACAGAAAGCAGGAAACTGGCCTGGAGGAGAAAATTACATTTATGTTTTCAGCTTTTCTCCTTTTATACAGCCGATAAAATTAGATTGGAACAGATTTTTCCTCAATAGATATATTTCTATTGACATAAAACTCACACAAGACGTTGGTGACAATCCAAGCAATCCACGAAAATAAAGAAAGTTAAATTAATTTAACCGACTGTGAGTCAGGATTGGTTTAAATCAGCTCCTCTCCATCAGGTTATTATGAGGGAAGCAGTTTATTTTGCTTTCCTGCATCAGGATGATAAGAACTTCACTGCAGAGGGAACTTCAGTCCGGACATGTTGACTCTGACTGGATCAGGTTTGTTCACGAAGAAAAGCTAATGGGAGCAGAAACTGAAACTACAACAGAGTATTGGGGCAATAAGGGGTAATATTACTAAAATAAATTAATATTATAAGAATAAAATCATGATAATACCAGATTAAAGTTACAATAGTAGAATAAATCAGAATAATATGTGAATAAAATTGTAATAAAAAGATATTTCTAATATTACAAGAATGTAGTCATACAAATACTTCAATAAAAATAAAGTCGCAATAATAAGACAATAAAGTAACAATAATATGAGAATAATGTAGCAATAATATGGTAAGTCTACCATAAAGTTGTAACGATACGAGAATAAATTCTTATAAAGTCGTAATAATCAAAGATAAAATCTTAACAATACAAGAATAAAACTGTACCGTAGATCTTTATTCTTTTGTTTTTACAATGTTGTTCTGGTAATTAATATTTTTCACACTGTGGCTCGAAAACTTTATTTTAGGGAAACAAATCCAAACTTTGTCCACTTAAAGGTCGACTTCCTGTGGACAACCTGCTGGTTTCCAGTTTTCAGCTTCTTAAACAACTAAACTGTACAAACAAACCTGACCCCAGTTTAACCTTCCATAGTTTTGGAAGAAACGCCACAAACAGCATTTTCCTCAGAACCATGTGACCCAGAACCGACTGTTCGCTTTGTGATGTTCTCCTGGGAACCTCGTTAATTATCGGACTCATTAGTGACGATGCAGTTTGTCTGTCAGACACCGGCTATTGTTTAAAGAAAGAAACTCTTTCAGAAGAGCAGAAAAACAACGATAATCCAGGCTGACAGCAGCGAGCAGCGCAGTTATGCAACCTGGTGTTTATCAGCTGCACGGTACCATTAGCATCTAATGGCTAGTTTGTAAACAGACGCTCATCAGGGTGTGGCTCAGTGGACTCACCTTTCAGATGAAGGGCCACTCATGTAACTGGACACCTTTAATTTAGCTGTTTTCAGCTGAAACATCTATTTTAAATGAGCAGCAGGAGAGTTTGGTTTCCTTCAGACTGAGCAACAGCAGCCGCTTCGCTCCAATCACTGATCAATTAGCTTGGAAGATAATCAAACCTGATCAAATCCAAATCAAAGTTTGGAAAATAACTTCAGTTTGCTCTAAATTGATACCAAAAATATTATGTAACAAATTAGTTTAGCATATTTAAAACAAATGAGGAGGAAAGAAAGAAAGAGAGAAATAAATAAAGGACCAACAGCCATTTAATTCACTGATTCAAGGCCACAGTTTCAGATTTCTAGTTGGGGTTTTTCTTCAGATTTTGGAGTTCATAAAGTTTTCCATCAGACCAATCAAAATGTCCAGAAAGTTGAGTGGAAGGACAAAGTATGAGCCACCACACACCAGTAAAAGTATAGTTGGACTATAACTGTTAAATTATTGGTTCTATGTTTTTGGGTTTTCTTTAGTTGTATCAAAGAATTAAAACTTGATCGTATCTAAATAATCTGCTTCTCATGAGTTTAACCTTTTCAGCTCCGGCAGCCGAACAAATCAACTTTCTGTTGATGTTTTGTTTCATTTAAAGCTTCCTGTCTGTCTGGTTCTTACTAAAGAGCAGCGAATAAAAACAGAGAGAACCGCTGGGCGGACATCTTTCCTTCCTTTCATCGTAAGTCGCTCTCTGACTCTGCAACGCGACGCAGGTCGTCCAACGTTCCGACCAGAACCTGCAGCGCCTCCTGAAACCGGACCGACCGTGAAAATCTCCCCTCATCTGCAAATGTTTTGACCATCTGTGGACGTGGGAAGGAAGCAGGAAGGAAGTGGAAACCTGGGATTTGTCTTTGGAGCAGAACAAACATGATAAGCTCCGTGCAAACGGAAAAATATGGAAAAAAGGAAAAATATGGAAAAATGATGTTTAACTTTCCTCATTTGCATGCGAGTCATCAGAGTAACGGTTGAGTTTTTATCATTTCCTGTCCTCCAAACGCATCACAAAAGTTTCACAGCTGCCTTAAAATCTTTTTCTCTGTCAGGAATGACGGAAAAACATTTTCCAGAGTTCCGCATCGACATTCCTCCACATTCCCAGTTCAATAAGTCAGTAAGCCGCAGTGCAGAGCCATTCTTTTTCATATCAACTGTTGTTTGATAAGAGCAGCGCAGAGATAACGTTGGACAATGCTTTTGGTTCAAGGGCAAGATGGCCGCCGCAAAAGTCCGGGAAGTTATTGTTCGTTTTTAATGCTTCAGATGGAAGTAAAAGGAAAACCGGCAGAAAGCTGATTGTGTTTCCCTTCCTGACAGGAACGCCGAGGCTCCAGGGAACCAATCAGAGGAACGAGATTCACACACAACGTTGAGCAGGAAGTTTATCAATGTTTTTGTCTTATTGAATCAGCAGCTGAAACTCACAGTCTGACTTTAAAAAGCTACAAACAAAACAAACAAAACTCATTCAGTGACAGACCGGCGCGTCCGAGGCGCACAAAGCAGCGTTAAGGCAGATCCTTCCTCCCAGCAGGAAGGCGGCTCAGATTCACTCCTTTCAAATAACATTTCTGCTGGTATTTCCACATCTTTTAGTTTCATTGACTGTAAATAGACTGTTACCTCTTAATGCACAAGTACATAATGAAAATGAAAAATAGATTACGAGAAAAAAGTCAGAATATTAAAAGAAAGAAAATCAGACTAATATGAGAATAAAAATGTGTGACAAAAAGTCATAATAAACGAGGATAAATTTGTAATTTACAAGAATAAAGTTGGAATATTGTGAGAAAAGTCATAAAAATACAAGAATAAAATTGTAAGTTAAAAGGTCACATCACAAAAATTAAGCCACTATAATGCAAGAAAGGGTAATGTGAAAATAAACTTATGTTACAAGAGTAAAGTAATAATAATAGTACAAGAATGAAGTTGTACGACAATGTCAGAATATTACCAGAATGTAGAAATAATTTTATGATAACAAGAAAAACTTAAAATGAGGCATGATGAGCCACATTTTAGTTTTATAAATACTCCAGATGTACTGACTTATTTTGCATGACTGTGTAATATGATATCAAGCCGACTGTTTGTTTGTTAAATTCTGTTTCATGTAACTTGTGTTCTGGATGTGAACCAAAAGAGGTGCGGACGTGAGTGCAACCAGCCTCGTTAACGAGTTAATACCAAACTAAAACCAGAGACATGCAAACTATGAGCCGCCCAAAACAAAGACGTTCTGTTCCTGCTGGAACAAGCTGCTTCACAGCGTTAATGCTTCCCCGTTTTTACTGTAATTAAAACGTAAAAACGGCTCCAACTCAGAAAGCCGGAGTCCTCACTGCAAAATGCTGGAAGTCTGCAGAGGAAGCTCTCCCAGCTCTGTAACGTTCTCAGGTCTTCTCTGTGTAATTAAAGCTGGAGTGCAACTAGAAGAATCTGCAGCTATAAACTTGCATTTGCCTCCAAGACCGAAACAGTTGAGCCGATTGGTCAAACCTGAATGCAGGGAGGCTCGTCTGCATGCATACAGTCTGCAAATTTCCCCAGACTTTCCTCTTAATGCTGCTGTCATCACATGAGAAATGCAGCTCATACAATATATTATTTTTTTCTTTCCTTGTTTCTCTGCTCATCATTTTTCCTTCTCCATATTCATCCTCAGCTCTGCGTTGTGCCGTAAACCCAGAGGATTATCTGAGGAATGAACCCCAAAGGGAAAGTAAGAATGATAACAGAGCAGGAACGTAGTTCGTAAACAAACTTCATTGTTCATTTGGAGAGCACGCCTTAACAGGCTGAGAGCTCACTTTAACAAGGAGAACAGGTTTATTCCCGCCAAAAATACACAAGCGTGCAGAAAAGTCACTTTTTCTGCTCTGATAGCACATTTAAAACTTTTTTTTTTTTTTACATCAAATCTGCAACTTTAATCTAAAATAAGTCACTAGAAGCATGTGAACACCCTGAAACCAGTTATATATCACCATGAGGAATGTAAAACAGAGGGAGGCTGTAGCCTGCAGCCAGCAGCCTGCTGCAACCTGTGGAGGAGGATCCGATTCCCACACAACGTCTGCACCACGCAGCAGCAGCACAGGCCGTTTCCACACAACTACTGAAGCCTCACAGGTACAAACGCACCAATCTGATGCAAGACAACATTGCTATTAATGCCCCTAACGGACAAACTTCACTATCTATTGTCTTTTCACAAGAAAAACCTCAAACTCTGAGTTAAAAGCAAAGAAGATTGAAGAAACGGCTTATGCAGAATAATTTTACTGTAATCACTGAACTGGAAATCACATCCTGAACAATCTGGTTGGTTTTATCTTTTTATTTATTTATTTTTTTTTACATTTTTTAGCTTATAAATGCATCAAACGAACAGAGCAAAGGGTTAGAGAGTGATGCTTTGATGCAAAAGGGAGGATAAAGTTTTAATCTTTTAATTATGAGTTGGATTTAAAACTAATCTATGAAGGAATTTGGAGCACCTTTTTTATTTTATGTTACGTGCAATTAAAAAGTTCAAACAGTCGAGTTTCTTCAAAAGAAAATCTGAATCTTGTCTAATGAAAACCGTCACCTTTATGTTTAGTGAAGAAATTTCCATGATTGCATTTGAAGCCATTTCACCCTGGAAGTCTGTAGAAGCTGCAGCATCAATTTGTGCAAAACGTGGCAACATCAAAGTCCTCCAATATTCCTAACAGAGGATATTAGGAACGTTCCTAATTTTCTCCTGATCTGAATCACTTCTTCAGGTTATTGACTGAAGAAGTCAATAACCTTTTCTGTTGGTTTGAGGGTTTTTTTCAAGCTCAAGCTTGCAGCAGCCGAGCCACATTCACAACCTAAACAAACCACATGAGTTCATTTGGAAACGTACCAAGACCATCTGATCCAGACGGTTGTTTTCATCCAGACCCAAACGAGACGCACTGATGAAGAAAGCAAACCAGAGTTCGTTTTAAATGGACTAAACCAGAATATCCTCAGTTTGAGGCAGAGAACCAAACCGTTAATCAGGAAATCTACCCAATGAAGCATTCTTATCTTATCTCTTGTTTAAAAGGTTTTCTTTTCTGGCAGACAACCAAACATGATTCCCCATCATGTTAGGACATTAAATCCAACAGTAAAAGTTTGACCAACAGGCCTTTCCAACTCCAGGACTTAAAGACAATGAATGGGATTTATGAGTCTCTTCCTCTGTATTGGAGGCTGACTTGAGTGAAAAGATTAAACAAAGAGGGAAAAACAGGCTTTACTTCCTTCTCTCTGAAGCTGGATTAAGCAACAACCTTTGATTAAGTGTTGATGCACAAAGCATCATGACGGTTGGTAACAAAGCAAACAAGAACAATGACAGGAGCTTTACCTGTCAGTGCAAACCTCTGAACTTTCCCTCCCAAGAGCTTTTTACTTCTAACCGAGCCTCTCGCTCTGCTTAAACTCAATCTGGCGTCCTGGTTCTTCTGAGAAATAAACAGCGACAAGAAAAGTTACGATCTGCTCAGAAATAAATGACTTCTGTCGCAGGAAATGAAATTCATGCAGACTGAGGCAGGAGAGCACAATAAGGTAAACAAATCAGTACAACGCAGCAGTAATTAAGACCTCATTAGTGACTTAGCAGAGCGGGAGACATCTTTGTCCAACTGGAGCGGGTACCGACCTCCCCTTTCCACCTCAGCTGTCGCATACAGGAGCACGACTGTCTGGGATCAATTAGGAAGCGCCCTGCCCTCCTCCGCTGACATGCAATGGCCTCTGTGGTTTGAGTTTGGCAACAGATAAGTCTTATCAAAGCTCTCAGGGAATCGGAACAGGTGGTGGATCAAAAGATGAGAGCAAAAACCGAGCTACATCAAAGCGAAAGCCAAACTGAGAAAGCAAAAATTGACATTATGCTCAGCAGAAAATGATGGGCGCCAATTAGAACCAGGAACAGAAAGCAGAGAAAGATATGGCCACACTCTATTCTATCAGTCGTCCCTCCCCTCAGGAACAGCGAGGCTCTTTTACAACCGCAGTAAAGCTAAACTGAGGAAGCAAAATCTGACGGGTAGCAGGAAACGATGGGTGCCAATTAGAATCCAGAACAAAAAGGAAAAAAGAAAAAGAGTTGCACTCTATTCTATCAGTCCTCCCTCCCCTCAGGAACAGCGAGGCTCTTTTACAACTGCAGTAACTGCTGCACCTCTGAATTTTTGCAACTTTTCACATTTTTAACACAAAACCATGTTGGGTTGGTAGTGGATTGCTGTAGCACCATCCTACCACCAGGCTTAGCAAATTTTCTGGGGTAAACCCTGCAAAAGCTAAAGGAAGCAGAATCTGACATTAGGGGAAGCAGAAAATGATGGGTGCAAATTAGAAAACAGAAAGGAAAGTAACACAGGGTTGCTCTCTGTTCCTTCAATCCTCCCTCCCCTTGGGCACAGCAAGGCTCTTTTACAACCGCAGTAGCTGCTTACACCTGACCATCAAACAGCATTGCTGCATGCAGGCACATGCAGGCACTTGGTCTTACTGCACCCGTATGCAGACACCGCATGCTAAATGCACATTAAACCGAGACCAAGCAGCTTGAAAAACACCCAGAGCGGAGACAAACCGATAGACCTGCAGACCGGCTTAAACAGGTTAAGGTTCTTGGCACCTGCTGCATTTGAACAACAGAGCCTCAGTACCTGGGAAACCAGATAACAACGGCGGTAAAGAGCTCTCTGTGGTTCAGCCTGAGTCAACAATGACCCCCTCCTTCTTTTACACGACACACACACACATTCAACAGGATAAAAACCCACGCTGACTCCTAGCAAACCGGCCCATATCAGGATTTATGGCTTTAATGGTGACTACTGAACAACAAGAGGAACTTTTTAGGATTTTTATTTATTTTTCCAGATCAGTGAGTTTTTCCTCCACAGGTGAGAGGAAACAGCTGAAGTTGAACATCCCGTCTAAACCCAGGCGTGTGTGTGAACGCCTGCTGCAGCCTGTAAGCAGATCCAGGCAGAGTCAGAGTCTAAAGCCATCCTCTATTATCTCCTGCAGCTCCGTTCTCAGACACACCCTTCTTTTCTGGAGCACAGGGGAAAGCTGTGTGTGTGTCTGTGTGTGTTGCTGGGACCTTAAACTTGTGAACACTGGGATCGTGTTGTTCACCTCTGCAGTTGTTGGTCAGAAGTCCCGTCAGACGAGTTTCAGGCCTAAATGTGCGAAGCTTTGCAGCTGGACGCACACATCCTGAACACACCCACAACTCCAGGCAAAGAGGGATGCAAATGGGACTCAAACAGAGCAGCGTGTGTACGAACGAGAGCCAAATCGCTTTGAAGTTACTCTATAATTTAGGAACGATTTCCTTAAAAATTTGATAACATTCAAAATGAAAACCGACTCTTTCTGTTCCCACTTAACTTCTGCAACAACCACAAGAAACCACAACCGATCGGATCCGACTCTGTCCTTCAACGTCGTGAATGAGTTGAAATCTGATCCATGAGATTTCAGCAGAAAACAACGAGACGCGGTTGTTTTGAGGGAAAATCTTGAACCCAGGACTGCTTTAGCCGAGCTCTGGATGCTCAATAACTTCATTTTTATGAACCATTTCAGAGATCTTGTATAGTTTTTGTTTGTAATAATAGGGGAAAACATGCCTGTTTAAAACAACATGTCAAGAACCTTAACCACTGAAAACATACTGGAGCTGAAAATCACTACAGTACGATTAAAAACAGATACAAATGTTTGACCCAACATTGGACCAGAACCTGGAACATAACAAACCTCTCCAAATACTTGAGACTCTCAAAAAATGCTTACAGCTGCCAGTTTTAACACTATATATACCTTAATGTGCATTAATAGCGGAAGCCATCTTGGCACGACCGCAGCAGCTAGCATCTACGGCCGAATCTCCGCTCTCAGGGGATTCAGCCAATCGGCATCAAGGAAAATTACTGTGCTTCTGGATTGGCTGCTGTTCTGAGCCAAATTGTTTCATCTTCCCCAGCTGCATTTTCTTTTTGAATATGTTCAATCGAGATGCAAATGGAGAAGAAAAACCGTGAATCAGCAATTATTTTGAGAATAGTTTTAAAAAATCAGCAAAATAGCAAATAATTTGGCGATAAACTCAAAATAAAACGTGAATAATTTGGTTTTATGTTATACAGGAAAATCAGCAAAAAGACAATTTTTTACAAATAATTTGGAGTTATGCTCCACAGAAAAATCAGTGCATAAAGAAGTTTTTGCAAATATTTTAAGAAGGATTGAGAATCTAAATGAAACTGGAAACAATGTAAATGTAAAGTCTACAATTAGTTTCTGCAGATGTTTGCTGCTGCAGAATTAAAAACTGGATCATGTGTGGAAACCATTTGAAGGCCTGTACTGTTGTGTCCTGAACTCAAATTAAATCATAAACTGACTTTCCTTACAACATTTGATCAAATTGTTTTGAAAACAAGTAATAAAGGTTTGAGTCTCACAACTTCATCTAATATGAGCAACAAAGATTGACCAAAATATGAGGGAAATCAGCAGGTTGAGAAATAAAACATAATAAAAAACACATGATAGAAGCAGATTATTTAAATATTTGGTTCTGCATTTAAAGCTGCAGTATGTAACTTTTATTTAAATTTTTTTTTACATATTTGTTAAAATTGTTTCAATGTCAGAACAGTTTGTTATGAGGCGATTTGTGAAGGGATCTGTTTTCTCCACTTCCTCTTTGAGCAACTATTCCTATTTGAAGAAAAAACAACCAATCAGAGCCAGGAGGCGGGTCTCAGCGCTGTCAATCATCCTCATGTATTCTGCTAAGTGTGCTAATGATAGTTACAGGAGAATAGTTTATACTGAAGCTAATTAGCCTTAGCGCTCTGCGTGGTATTGATTGACAGCAGCAAGACCCGCCTCCTGACTCTGATTGGTTGTTTCTAGTTCGCACTGAGAGAAAGCAGAGGAGCTGATCTGTTCACTAATTATCTGTCACAACAGGATGAGTTTCACCAAATATGTAAAAAATAAGTTTGTCGGTGCAGCTTTGAAGCAGCTGTTTGACTCCCAGCAGTTTCACCATGATTCATCATGACAGCTCAGACTAAAACAACAACCTGAGTAATCACCAGGTCTGCTGTTTTAAATAGAGCTCAGAAACCGCACTCCTCCATAATAACCCGCTGCAGGGTCACAGGTTCTGCCTCTCAAATGGCGCAAACTGAATGCTTTGGTGCAGCTTTTAAACCGACTAACCTGGAAGATGAGCACTTTGAAGTTGTTCCTCTTCAGCAGGTGGTTGTGGTTGGACTCCAGCTTCCTCACCTGCACCGCCTGCCTGTCCAGACGCTCCTTCACCTCCTTCACGTTGCCGTTGACTTTGCGGGAGCGCTCCAGCAGCTTGTTGACGCTGTTTGCGGTGGACAGGTGGGTCTTGGAGAGGCGCACCACGTCGCCCTGCACCACCCGCACGGCGCCCTCCAGATCGGACTGCCGCTGCTCCATCCTCTGCTGGTTCTCCTGCACCGCCTCCATCATGTTCACCAGCTTGTCCAGCAGCGCCACCACCGTGATGGCGCTCACCTGGCCGGGCGGGGACGGCGCGGAGGCCGCGGCGGGGCTCAGGGGCCCCCGCAGGCTGAGCCGCTTCAGGGTCCCGGTGGGGGTCGGGGAGCAGGGGGCGGAGGACGGGCTGATCTGCAGCTCCGTGTTGTCGGGCTGCAGCTGTGGGAGGGTGTGGGTGCTGCCAGACACACTGACCGACACGCTGCCGGGCTCTGCGTGGGACCCTTCGTCTTCCATGGCTCCTGAACTCAAACGGTTCCTCTGCAGAGGGGTGGGTGGCTGCTGTCACTCTGCCGGGCTCCGCAGCGACTGCAGGCGGGCTGAGGAGCTCCTTGGAGTGGGTTCGGCCTCCACGCCCCTTTCTGACACGCACAAACACGCCGTGAACTTTCCAAACACCTCCCCGGGCTGAAAGGAGGGGCCGCGTTGCTATGGGAGACCAGCAGGCCGAGCCCTGCTGCTGGAAACGCAGACCGACTGATGGGAGTTCCGGCTCCAATCGGGATCCGGGCTCCGTGGATCGGCTCACCTAAAAGAACCGGTTCTTCTGACTCACAAACGGCTCTTCAGTCACTTTTCTAATATAGATATAGGAGATGTACGACGCAGTGTCAAGAGTTAGTATAGATCAGTGGTTCTCAAACTTTTTTCAGTGATGTACCCCCTTAAAAATATATTTTTAGTCAAGTACCCCCTGACACGGGCAAAACATTTTTGGAAGAAAAAAGAGGTACAGTGCTGTAAAATCACTGTCTGATTTATTAAAGCCAAACAACTTATA